>LGRX02026095.1:0-31346 GCA_001247695.2 Cymbomonas tetramitiformis | reverse complement strand
CCCTACAAAAATAAGGATTATTCCAAGGGCTTGGACCGTCGGCTTGGAACCCCATAGGACCCGGTAGGACAGGTATGTGTTTGAGAGGCGTTGGCGTTAACACTGGGAATTCCAAGGGCTTGGACAGCAAATGTCCCGGTCCAAGCCCCGTCCAAGCCGCGGTCCAAGGGCTTGGACCGGGACATTTGCTATCCAAGCCCTTGGAACCCCCTTGGAATTTACATAAAATTCCAATCGGTTTCCAAGCCGTTGGACCGTCGGTTTGGAATACCGTAGGACCCGTCTGGACCGTCGGCTTGGAACCCCGTAGGACCCGCTTGGACCATCGGCTTGGATTCCCATAGGATTTTTTTAGATTGGCGATTCCAAGGGGGTTCCAAATGCTTGGACGGGGCTCGGACCTTGTTAAACGGGCATTCCAATGGGGTTCCAAAGGCTTGGACGGGGCTTAGACTCTGCCAAACGGTGATTCCGAGGAGGGTCCAAGGGCTTGGACGCTGCAAAAAAACAGGTTCCAAAGGGGTTCCAAAGACTTGGACGGGTCTTGGACTCCGTCAAAAGAAGTTTCCGAGGGGGTTCCAAGGGCTTGGATAGGGCTTGGACTCAGTTAAACAGAGATTCCAACGTGATTCCAAGGGCTTGGAAGTTGTTAAATTAAGGTTCCAAGCGAGTTCCGAGGGCTTGGACGGGGCTTAGAATCTGTTAAACGAGAATTGCATGGCCAGGTTCCATTGTTCCAAAGCTTTGGAACAATGTTTCCAAAAGCTTGGACGGACATGTTCCAAAGGCTTGGAACCATGGTTCCAAATACATTTATTTTGCTTCATACATTTCATTAATTTCAAACGCTTTGAACCGCATTTCCAACGATTTGGAACAACGTTTCCAAAAGGCTTAAACATATATGGCTCCAAAGGCTTAAACGGACATGGTTCCAAAGACTTGGAACCATGGCTCCAAATACATTTACAGTGAGAATATGCAGGTATGCAGGGTTAAGGGGTACTGCGCAGTTCCAAAATACACTTGCAATTGTTGCTACATTGTTTTCATGCTTCTTTGCACACATACATTATGATGTCGTGTGCATGCTGTACACAGAAAGTTTAAAGGTTGCGATGCTAAGTTGCAAATACGTCATCATCATTGGATAAATAACATTACTTGACAGAATTACAAGTGCGTGGGATCTAGGTTCAGGCTAATAATGCTATCACGAGTCAGGGATTCTACCGAAAGCTGCAAGCTTTCGAAACTACTCTTAAAACTACTCTAATTAGTTTGAAACTTTTAAATTGAAATCTGTTCCGCTAATTGCAAGCACTGACGCACTTGAAACACGACCTGCGAACATGCCGTAAAACATAACAAAATCAGCGTTCATCAGACGCCGAACCGCAAGTAAAATAATAAACTTCAGTCAACGAAACGCAAATCAGATCCAACGTTTAAACAGTCTTACCTGCGATAGAGCAATTCTCGACCCGGGCGGTACCCATCCCTGAAAAAGTAAAACACAAAGCTCAGTTCTACACGCATATGTGGAAAACATACCGGCGTGTTATGGCCGATTCTCGAGCATCGGTACTATTTTGGGCTGACGCTATTTTTAAAAGTGCAGGTTTGTGGGATTAATGATACGGTGTTGCTACTACGATGATGCTGAACTGTTTTCAAACAAAATACTGAAAACAACTCTGCGCGCGCAACATGCAAGGCTGCTAGATAACGGCAGGTACGTTCAAGAACTGTCGTTGCGGCATTCTCAGTGTCACAGCGAATTGAGCCCGTACCGTTTGAATAACTCCGCCGCAGAGATCTTTCAGACTTCCTGGAATCGCGTTTACGTCCCGGACCCGAGCGTCACCGGAGAATTTCCTGCAGATCTCCACAAAGTAATCTTGCGAAAATGAGAAGAAAGAAGACACGGCTAAGCTCATATAGATAATTACAGTACAAACCTGGACATACAATACTGCAAGTCTTCGACGGCGTTGAGGTGAAATATGAAGTTCCGTATTGTAAAGTGTCGGGTCTTCACTGTGTCCACAGTCCACAGTCACAGAGTACCGTTCGTCTAGCCATTTGAAAATCCATCGTCTTCAAAGGTCGCGATACTCGCGATTACTCGCGATTACTCGCGATTACTAACGATTACTCGCGATTACTCGCGATTACTCGCGATTACTCGCGATTACTCGCGATTACTCGCGATTCTACTACGTACGGCGAAAGACTGAGCAGTCGATCCAACCATTCGTGCACGACGAATCCAATTTAATCTTCGATCTGAGCAGTCCATCGCTATACTGTATATTTCTGTTTTCTGGACTGTTGCTTTTTATTTTTGGAGCAAGTCCTTCTACAGAATTCGTCGCAGCTCTATTTTTAGAAATTTTCCGTAAGATGTGCATAATTGACGGTAGAAAACAATTTTTCTGCATTTTTCACGTCGCTGCATATCAAAAACATCGGGGCCAAACATATGTCCACTTTTCAAAAAAACAGAAAATTTTCCGAAATTTTGTTTTTTGGGCTTTTTACACAAAAAACAGCCAAGTGTTAAGCTTTGAAATAAGAGGCTTCACTTTGGAATTCCGGGGGCATGGAATTTCTCAAGTGGGAGCAAATGTCCCATTCCAATGGACTTCCAAGGGCTTGGATAAACCCCCAGAAGTGGACCTAGTCGATTTTTACCAAAAAAGTTCCATGCCATTGGTTTAAGTGGGCCAACCCGTTGGAATATTGGTCCTTAGGTGATTTTTGCAATCCTCAAAACGTTCTAAATAACTTTGTGCGATTCCAATGCTTCACTTTGGAATTCCAGAGGCATGGAATTTTTCAAGTGGGAGCAAATGTCCCATTCCAATGGACTTCCAAGCCTCTGGATTAATCCCCAGAAGTGGACCTAGTCGATTTTTAAGATGGCTTTTCCAAACCGATGGACACCGTAATCCCTGGCCTGTCCGGGCGCCCGGATTGTGCCTAAAAACGTAGAAACCCTGATGTAAAGGTGACAAACCGGACTTTTGCCGAATGTTGAAGGTATTTAATTCCGACCGCCTGGAACTACGTTCCCACGCGCCGGACCATGGGTCCGGGCGCCCGGAATGCATCTGAAAACCTTACAAGTCCGGTCAGACAACTCACACTTCTTACATGGATTCGCAGGAATAATGGCTAGGCAAAGGCGTGGACTAGCTCGAAACGAGAACGCGGAAGGCACTCCATGCCCATGCGATCAATGCAGACTCCGATTTTGCTACTCCAAAACACAGATTAGGCGGCATTTGATCCTACATCCGCCCGTCGCACGCCTCTCCAATGACCGAGATCATGAAGAAAACGACTCTCTTGACGGTGCCGAAAGTGTGAATGATGACGGTGAGACGGATCCACCATCAGAGACGGACGAAGAGGAAGAACACGAGGATGACACATATCTTCATGACCATGCCGAACGGATGCTCCGGAAGATCCGTGAAAACTTCTTCAGCCCGATTGAGTATGCATCGTCCGACTCGGTGAGTTCTAAATCCCGTCCAAGCCGTTGGAACCATTGTTTAACAATATCCAAGCCCCGTCCAAGCCTTTGGAACAACCTTGGATTCCCCCACGAAGAAGAACCCAAGCATCGTCCAAGCCTTTGGAACACCTTTAGAGCCATCACTTAATGTATCGGTCACGTTAAATTGACCTGGAAAGTGATTTTCGAATTTTGGATTTGGTTTTTTTGCTCTACGTTAGATTTCGAAATTTCGATTTGGCTGATTTTGCTCTACGTTAGATTTTCAGATTTCAGTCTTCGGGATGCTGGATTTTCGAATTTTGGATTTGTTTTTTGCTCTACGTTAGATTTTCGAAATTTCGATTTGGCTGATTTTGCTCTACGTTAGATTTCAGATTTCAGTCTTCGGGATCCTGGATTTCGAATTTGGATTTGTTTTTTTGCTCTACGTTAGATTTCGTGGGTCAGCTTCGGAACACTGGGTTTCGGACTTTGGGATGCATATCTTAAATTGGAGTGCTTCGCAAATACAGGCAATTAATGCCAATTATCTTGCCTGCACGGACCACCTGGTGCCCGTCCGTCATAGAAGCCTCCCTTTAACATGGGGATGTTGGACGGTTAGAGTACTGACCACGACGGGTGGGTTACTCTACACGAGTAGCACACCGGAAGTGGCCAGGCTCGAAAATCGTCCATCCCTTTCCACAAGATTGGGGCCCGGTAGAGACCGGGGTGCGATTTTCGAGGAGCATTTCTCCTGAAAGGAAGAGTGCTCTGGTGTGGTTGTTGTCTCGAACAGGGACACGAGCCAACTCAGCCCCACGAAAGGGATTGCTTTTCTTCGATGGTGCATGCCGCTTTAACGCGTCGCCGGATTTGAGGCAAGCCTCGTTCGGAGTAGCACTCTGCTCAGAACAAGGTCAACAGTGGACCCGGGACTACGGGCGCCTTGGATCCAATTTAACAGCTTCCAAGTCACTTCACTTAGTGTATCGGTCTCGTTGAGCACCACGTGCTGCCAAGTCAGAACCTACCAGTTGTAAATATACTGTAATATATAACACGCATTGTACAGATAATACTAACTTACCTGGAGTTCCAAAGGGGTTCCGAAGGCTTGGATGCGCCTTGGAATCCGTCAAACGCAAGTTCCGAAGCGGTTCCAAACCATTGGACTAAGCCTGGACACCATAAGATATCACTTCCATAATCGTTCCAAAGGCTTGGGCGGTCTTGAACTGCACGTAGCAAGAATGATCGGTCCAGAGAATTATCAGTCTATATATCAAGCACTTGCTCATAGCGTTCCGCTCTCAGATCGGGAAGTTCCAAGGGCTTGGAATTTCGGAACACGCTCCCGTGTTGCCCAGAGACTGGGCCTATGGGGTTCCAAGGGCTTGGAATCTTTTGAAACCCGCGCTCGTGCTGCGCAGAGACCGGTCCTATGGGGTTCCAAGCCGTGGAGCCTCCGGGCTCGAGCTTCATTCCTCGTACTAACAAGGTCCAAGGGCTTGGAATCTTTTGAAACCCACGCCCGTGCTGCGCAGAGACCGATCCTATGGGGTTCCAAGCCGTTGAGCCTCCGGGTTTGAGCTTCATTCCTCGTACTAACAAGGTCCAAGGGCTTGGAATCTTTTGAAACCCTCGCACGTGCTGCGCTGAGACCGGTCCAATGGGGTTCCAAGCCGTTGAGCCTCCGGGTTCGAGCTTCATTACTCGTACTAGCAAGTTCCAAAGGCTTGGAATCTTTTGAAACCACGCCCGTGCTGCGCGGAGACCGGTCCAATGGGGTTCCAAGCCGTTGAACCTCCGATTTCAGACTGCCGACCTCAGACTGGAAAGTTCCAAAGGCTTGGAATTGTCCAAAATGAATTCCAAACCGTTGGAACCGCCTTGGACCGACGACTTCGGTCATACGTAATCCGAGGACATAGGTCCAACGGCTTGGAATCGACCAGGACCCATTGGACTAACAAATTTCGGTCCAGCCCCTTGGAACCCCGTAGGACCATCGGCTTGGAACCCCATAGGACTCCTAGGGAAAAACCCAAAGCTTCACCTTGCAATTCCCGGCGGTTTCCAAAGGCTTGGAATTTTACCAAATATTTTCAGGACGGTTCCGGGCGCCCGGAATGGTGCCGTCCAAGCCTTTGGAATAATCCCTATTTTGTAGGGATAGTAGACCGGAATAGCTGTATTTGTGAAGCGGCATCGGGCGGCATACCCGAGCTGGTGAACTGGCTGTGGTCACTGTGAGGGTCTCCTGGGCCAGGTCCAGAGGAAGAGTGTCCAGCCCCAGAATCTGACCATTCCCAATCACAAGAACCACTGTTCCCATTGTTACCAGCCCAAGTGCCACCATCAGAGCCCCAATCATACAGTATCCCCGTCCCCGTCCCCTGGGCCCCTCCCCGTGGGCCCCCAGGTGACAGCAGTCTCAGTCCGTCCGAGGCATCCTCCTGTCCCTCAAGCATGCTCACATCTGCCATGGCACAGCCCAGGAAGCCGAGGACAACAAGTGTGGAGACGAGGGCATGTCTGTAGAAGGGTACACCACCCCTACCTACACCCCTACGCAGGGCAGGTCCAGTGACGGGCGGTGGAGGGTCATAGTACTGTCCTTCCCCTGAGCCACGGGGCTCAGGGCTGTCGGGCTCGTCCGAGGCCCCGACTACGGACCCCGCAGACACCCCGTGTCCGCTGGCAGGGAGGTCCATAGCCGTGGCATATAGTCCAGCTCCTGCGGTGACAGAGCACGGGCCAGAGCTGGGAGGGAAGGGCACTACCGGAGGCGGTGCTCGTGGTACCCTCGAAGTCGTTGCGGCCGAAGCCGGCAGGGTGTCGTACCACTGGGTGGGCTGGGTGTGATCCTCACACCACAGCCTGTCCCAGTGGTCCTGCTCCCTGTCGGTGAGGCCGGGAGGAGTAACAACCTTTGAAACCTTTGAAGGAAGGGACCGCCGAAGCTCCACGGAAGGGCCGGGCTCCGGTCCAGCCACAGACTCCAGCTGTGAGCTCCAAGACCTCGGCCCCCAAGCCCTTCCTTCCTCCCGGGTCTCACTGAGATGTTGTTCGGTCATTGATTGAAACCGAAGATCACCTGCCAACTCCATGTCAGCGAACAACCCGGAGCTAGGCTCCAGGGGTGTCTCGTGTGCGAAGAGCGCTGACACGGGGTGCATACAGGTGTCTCCATGCTCGGCATCGCCCGGCGTGTCACCCGATAACGGTGTGGTAGGATCCAACGTCTGAGCGGTCCCGTCTAACACCACACCTGCGTCGAGATGCGATCGGGTAGACGCAGGCTGTGGGTCACACTGTGAGCATGTGATGCTCGGGTCCGCACGGTAGAACGGTGAAAGATCAAGCGGTGTCACGGCATCGGTAGAGTCCATGCGGGCATCGACCGGTGGGGTTGGCGTGGTGTCTCGATCGACACCACCCACGACCCACCCCGAAGCTGCCAAAATGAACTCTCCCTAGAGAAAGGGAAGAGTACGGCTCCTGAAGATCTTGCTCATCGTAGCCCGCCTCCTCCCCTGCATAGCAAAAGGCTTGAAACTTTGCGGAAGCCTTCCGCTGGAGTCGATCCCACTCGTCATGTTGTTCCTGAGTGTAGGATTCAAGCTCCCAAGCATCCCACTCAGAGTCAGTCCACTCCTGTGGTGCCCAAGCGGGTGCATGAGAGGCCTCATCCCCCTGGGTGAGGTAGGCGGCAAAGGACAGGGAGCCGTCGTCCGGGTACGTGCACACCGACTCCGATGAGTCACAAATGTCTGGTGTGCCGTGCTCCCAACAGACTGCCTGAAAGGCCTCCTCCGAATGCTCGTAAGCTGCCTGATAGCGAGCTGCCAGAACATCGGTGAAGGCCCCTTCGGCTAGAGCCTCGGGGTCAAGCCGCATGGAGTGTGCCGCCAGGTGCTGCATGTGTGTACAGTCTGCCTGGCGGTGCCTTCCACCGCAGGACCAACAGTTGCCGTAGAACTGTTTGGAACCCGGGTGAAAGGTGACTCGGGGCTTCTGCTTCTGCCCCTTGCCCTTCTTGCCTTTGCCTTTGCCTTTCCCCTTCCTGCGGATTCCCTGCGGCCAATTCCCCCCCTTCGGCAAGGGGGAGGCAGCAAAACGGAAATTCTTCCCCTTCCCCTTAAAGGGGTGGGAAGACCGTCCAGGGTAGTAAACATCACGCGGGCGGGTAGGGCGTAGGTCAGGGGCTCCCCTGGGGTCCAGACCGCCACGTTCACCGTGGCGGTGCCCTGCATCATTGTAAAAGGCGCTTGTCAGTTGCTTCGCTTTCCCTAGTGTGTTGTAGACCCGCTGAATCGCGAGTCCACAGCTCACCAGGGTCAGCTCTGCCTGTGTCTTGACCTTTTCAATCGCGTAGTCCTCGTGCACCTGTTTGTAGGTGACGGGACATGTACGACGAAGGAAGAAACGTACCGCATCTTCCCTCGAGATGTCGAGGCTAGAGTGTTGCCCCAAGTCCGTCGCAGCGTTACTGACAGCGTCAGTGAAAGCTTTGATGAACTGTTTGGGGTTCACACCTGCCGGGACCTCTACCGTGGGGGTAAAGATGAAGTCAGTTTTGTCAAAATCCTCCAGGTCAGGCATCACGTCCCTGACTAAGGCAGTTAAAATAACCTTGCCGTCGTCAGGGAAGTAACGATGTGCTTCCCGAACTGAAGCGAGCGCTGGACCGCCACAGAGATACTCCAACAACTCCTTTAGGAGTTTGTTTGCGTTGGGCATCACTGTGGCGGTGACGTCGTCCAGCCGGAAAGCATGCGCGTAAAGGGTGTTAAACCTTGTGAGGCGCGAGGTAAGCTCCTCTACGAGGGAGTCAAGTAGTGAGCGAGCATTAGACTCGTCACCACAAAACCTCCACTCGTCGATGGCGTCCCCTTTGCCACACAGCTTAGATTTAATGCCCCTTACTAGCGCCTCAATCTTCTGGTGGTCATCCAGGAAAGCTGCTGACTCAGAATCAAACTTCTTTTCAGCCGCTGATTGTTGAGATGTCGCGGCTACTGGCGTGGGCACCAGTTGATCAAACTGCAGTTGCCTCTTTGATGCACCAGCTGGGTGCGCTCTCAATCTTGCTGGAGCCATCAGCTGATACGGCGTAGAGGCCATGCCGGAATTTACAGTCGCGGTTCCGAGCGTTAGTGAAGAAAATCCAAGAATTCAAAATGTTAGGTGATCAAGGTTCTAAAACATGCACTGCAAAGTACTCGCCAAGAGAAAACAAATTTACACTTGAGCAATCTATAGAAAATAAGGGCAGGGGCTTCAAATGCGGGGTCAAAAGTTCAAAATTTACAGTCGCGAAATAGGGTAAGGTAAGAGAGGGTGGCGATCGTGTCGTGAGGCTTGATGTCGACGCGCGTTCTGCTTCGGAGACTGCGGCTAGCTAGACCGGTCCATCTTAGTCCTAAGCAATTGTGCTCACGAACGGAAAATCTTCCTCTCTCTCACTCTACCCCTTTCGTGACTAGTGCTGAAATCTGTATAGGCAGCCCTGACTGGGAGTCCCGGTGCAGGCCCCTATGACAGATTCCTAGGACCAACACTGGACTACTGACTGATCTGTAGGTTCGTACTGTGACACACGCTGTGTCACAGGTAGGCTAGACACCGAGACCGTCCGAGACCGTTCCGGGTATATCTAGCTTAGGGTTTATTTATCTTATACAGTTTATCCACACGAGTACGGGACTTTCTGATATCTAGTGTACTTGGATATTCCGGTAGGTCGTGGCCCCATCCACGTTTTCATTCCACTTGCTATCTTGGCCATGATTGGCTAAGCAGCCGCTTGAAGGGGTGGTGCGCACTTGCGCGTTTGGGTGCGACTAGGATTTGGGACATGGTTTTACGGTAGACGTCTTTTTTGCGGCTGCGAGTCATGGGCACCGCGCGTTGCTATTGCTCGGTTTTGGCAATGTTCATTTGCGTTATTCTACCTGCACTGATCCCGCTGGTTCACGTATTTTGGGCTGGTGCTCCGGACACCTTCGACCACACCGACATTTGCAAGTGCCCCACGCTCTTTTCGCCGCTCCGCACGTTCTGCCGTTACGTCTTCGCTCCATTTCCGCCACAACACCCAAACGTGCTGCCGCGCATCATCTTTTCTCTGGCTTTCAGAAGTATGGCTACATCTACACGAGCTCGCAAACGCCTATTGAAGGACTCCGACTTGGACGCCTCTATACGGCTTATAGATGCGGTTCGGGACACCCCAACCGCTAGCACCCCGCCTGTGGTGCCCCCTAATCCTTCCAGCAACTCCGACGCCGCTGTCGCGTTGCGGAAGCATCTCGTTGACCAACACGCTGCGGTCGACGTGGTCTACAAGGGGAGACTACATCGGGCTTGGGCCAAGGGTATCCGCGAGGATATCCTTGGTTCCAAGAAACATCATTATCGTGGTACCGACGACACCGACCGCCTCTCCGAGTTGGTGGTGCAGCTTCGGACCGAGTTTGAGTCCGCTGGGCTGGACTTGGCCCCCTTTGACCTCGACGACCCCACCTCTTTGGTTATCGAGAAGGTTAATGGACTGCTCTATGACGTCTTGGCCCTCGTCGTGGAGCGCAACTCTGTGGCCGACACCTGGCTTCGGGGTACGGACTCTTCGGCTGACCGAGATGGACGTCGTGCTCTCATCGACATCATCAAGGGGAGCGTGCCGACAGTCCTTCGCGAGAGCCACCAGCAGGAGCATGCGGCGCTTCGTTATCCCGCAGGCGTTGACCCGCAGCCGATCTTGGCTCGTGAGCAACGTCTGGTGCGGGATAACCGCGCTCCTGACTGGCAGCCCACCGACGAGACCCGTAAGTTGTCCCTCTACAACCGCCTCGACCCCGTGTTCTACGCGGCGGTGAAGGTGCGGTACCCGCTTGCGAGTGACCTTAGCGGGGTCACTCTCCGCTCGCTCCAGGCGCTCGTCGTGGCCATCTTTCAGGCCTGGGCGCAGTCGGATGATGGGGCGGCAGTGCGTGAGAAGCAGACACTGGGGGCGGGCGGTAAGCCCTCCGCCCTTATCACGTCTTCTGAGTACGCGGTCCTTCTCGACGAAATCGCCGCCTTGAAGGCGCGCTTGTGCAGGGCAATCGTGCGGGCGCGGCTCAGCGACAGCAGCAGCCGCAGCCGCGCGGTAAGCAGCATCCACGAGGCCATCGAGTGGGTGTGCACCCGGCACCGTCTGTGGGGTTCGACAGGGACAGCATGAAGGCCAAGCCCCTTTGCCACCGTTGCCGCAAGGCGGGCAAAGGGGACGCCTATCACGCGTACCGCGACTGCCCTCTTGGTTGGTGGGCGCCAGCATTCGTCGGCCACGGCAGCGGCCTTCTGCATTCCTATTGAGGAGGAGGATGCGGAGGGTCTTCACACCCTGGCACTTGTGCAGGTTTTCCAGGAGGCTGCGGATGATGGACCAGAAGCCTTCGCCCGTGCGGCTTCGGCTTATGGTCCCCCCGCTGTGCTTTCCGCGGGCGGGGTTGGCGGCATCGACGTGTCGGCCTACGGGTTCAGCGTACCGCCTCCGCCTTCTGGCGGGACCGACGACGAGGACATCTTGCGGCGGCTTGATGCCCTCACCTCTGAGGTTCAGGCCGCCCAAGAAAAGGTACATTACACCCACGCGTCCTTTGTTCCTGGGAGTGCGGTTGAGGAGCATGCATCGGCTCTGGTGTGTGGCCCTACCGCTGCGGCGGGGATCACACCGGAGGGGCAGGTTCCGGCAGGTGGTGCGGCGGCATCGGCGTCCGCCGTGCCGGCCCCTGCTATGCCTGTTTCGCAGGTGAAGGATGTACAGCCCGCGCCAACTCAATCGACGCGGGTAACCACCACGGAGGCGACATGCGGTGAGTTCGGAGGCTTCGTGCAGACGGTGAATCACGCCGCCGTCCACCCGTCTGACCTGACAGGCTACGACACCGACGACTACGAGGACTTTGCCGACGGCAGCTTCCGGCTGAAGCCGCGGGGCTCGCCTCCGTCGGCCAATCATGTTTCCGGGCCACCCGTGGGCGAGCAGAGGACCTACGGTTGTGGGAAGCCGCCATGGGGCTTCCCTGCCACGGTTGGTCCGTGGGGCATTCCTTTCCTCCTTTCCCTCGTTCTTTGCATCTCGATCATGGGAGTGGCAGCCGTGCCCGACGCTCGGTCGGCTACGGAGATGCCTTCGCCTGGTGGTGATCTCGATTGGGAGGCTCCGTCATTTTTCTCTACGAATGATTTTCTTGATCCGGTGATGACGGCTCAGGGTCTCCTATTGCCTGACGATGTGCCACAGCTTCAGCCGCCCGAGCCTCCTGACACTTTGAGCTTTTTAGCATTTCAGGATTTGGCTCAAGCGGATTTGGGTATTGACATGGCATTCTACTACGGCATGGCCTTACATGAGAGCGGTCCTCTTGATGCGGGGCACTATTATGGAGCTGGTTACTTTACTTCCTACTATGGGATGGACTTCCGTGAGGCCACCGCTGACTACTTTGGTACTGTCGATTGACTTCTTGCTCACTCTGGAGGCACACCAACATGGTGGTGTGCAGAACTCCTGTGACCTCAAAGACTTCTTCAATCTGGTTTATGTTTTGCTTTGACACCTTTATAATCTTCAAACTGACTTGCTAGCACGGTTCTTTTCACTTGTTTAGCGGTGCCTTAATTGCCCGTATGCTTTTGTTCACGTGCTACCTAGAGGTTTCCAATTTGTGTATCAGAATAGCACAGTTGGATTGGCAGTTAGACTTGTCACCTAGCTCCTGCCCTAACACTAACAGCCTTACATTTTCTGACTCTCCTAGCCAGTCACCACCCACAGTGTTGGGGTGGTGTGCTGAAATCTGTATAGGCAGCCCTGACTGGGAGTCCCGGTCAGGCCCCTATGACAGATTCCTAGGACCAACACTGGACTACTGACTGATCTGTAGGTTCGTACTGTGACACACGCTGTGTCACAGGTAGGCTAGACTCCGAGACCGTCCGAGACCGTTCCGGGTATATCTAGCTTAGGGTTTATTTATCTTACACAGTTTATCCACACGAGTACGGGACTTTCTGATATCTAGTGTACTTGGATATTCCGGTAACTAGTGCGTTCTAGAACTTCATGCCCCGATCTTCAGCCCCGAGCCCCTATAAAGGCTTTAGCCAGCCATAATTGGCGGTTTTAACTAACCACCTTAGGCCGGTGGTGGGCGCAAACCTGTGAGAACAAACACATAGTGAAGCACTACAAGTCAGGTGCTACGCTCGCCGCATATGTCAACCGTGAAACTGTGAAGCTATACACAAGATAATACGATGTGTTATAGCTTCCGCCGAAAGAATGTGATGACAGCCCCTAAGGTGTCAGGTGTGGAAATGACAGATGCTATGAGCTGTCTGACTACCGAAGTCGATATCGGAGATGGCGCTGATGACAGTGAAGAAGTCATAGTAGTCGAACTATATCGGTGATGACATAGATGACGATGACACTGTCGGCGTGCCAAATCCAGCAGTATTTGCAAAACTAGGCGAAAATTAAAGGCCAAAATATATCCTTGGCATAGATGCCAAGGATGCAAACGTGAAATATGTATATCTTAATACGATACGTTCGATATGGTTGGGTTTCATCCCAAGCAAGGTTGGCATTCGCCAACCTCGACTTCCACATCAAGAGCGCGCGTCCCTCCCCGCAATCGGATACCTGCGACATGACCTGCGCACACATAGTATCATAAGTTTACACATTATGAAAAGCGAACTGAAAAATAAAAGTAGCCGAGCACTTTGGAAATCCCAGCGTGTATCACAACAGTCACAGCACCGTTCGCCCCATGAGGCGGATGACCGTTGAAGAAATTGCGTACTGTAGGTCTGTAGCTGAAGAATTTTACGATGCAATTGCGGATTGGGATGGGTCAACGAAGAACGAGTACTGTAACGAGTACAGTACTGTACAGTAAAGCAGTCACGCAACGGCATCGGCAGCGGCAATGGTGTCCGCGATGTCGATGTGACATCATGTGTTCACCGTCTGCTGCCGGCGACGTTCATTGTGGTCACTGTCTCACGCGATAGACGCAGCCGTGACATGCAGTCATCATGTGTCATCGGAAAAGTTGGACAAGTTCCCAGCGCCCGTACCCTGTCCCTTCCGTAAATGGACCCTTTACGTAAATTCCTACTATATAACTCACGGCGGCTGAAAGGAACATCAAAGCGCTACAGTACTGTAGAGGTGAAGGAGAAGCCTTCCGTGGAGTGAAATCCTTTCACCATGATGGCGTGTGAGAAATCACGCATGAAGATGAATATGTTGGCCTTTATGGCAATCATCCAAATGATTGCTGCAGGTGATAATTCTATCTGCGCTCTCACCTCTGATTTGCCTCGACAGCTAGAAGCGAGTTCAACTTCATGGTATTTCCATTAACTAATAAGGCTGCACCGGGTTTGCGCACTCCTATGTTTGACATAGCTGACACTCCGTGGGTGACCTTGCCACCACGCTTGATAGCTCTGTTGTAGTATGTTAAGGTGATTGAGTTGCTGGTGCAGCAATTCTTCTCAGTTTCCATAGCGTGGTTGAGGGCACTGTCGACGCTTGTATCCAAATTTCGAACGCGTCCTCTTTCGTGCGTCCGATACGCTAAGCGGCGTCTTTTGTTGCTTTCAATAGGTGTTGCGCAAGGTGTCGTCAGCGTGCCCAAGCCAGAGGCCCCTTCGCCGCACTTCTCGCAAGAGATCGCCAACTTGCCCAAGCCAGATGTTATTCCCCAAGACGTCGCCTCTGACGCAGCCGTTCATCACGTCAGCGAGAAAGTCGGCGAGATGGCTGAGGCCGTTGTCGCTGAGTTCCGACCGGCTGTTGTGAACGTCACCGCCAAGGAGTTTTCTACAGGACCTCGTATAGACGGTATGTATTGACTGTTGCGTTACTTCGCTACTCTCGTTCCCTCTCAAACCTTTCTACCTTTGTACCTATGCTGGTATACTTATTCTAACGTATTGTTCCCCCCCCCCTTCCCTCCAATTTGATCTCGCAGATGGTGACGTCGGACGCCAACATCAGGAATTAAAGCTCGCACTTGAGGGATTACAACAAGGGCGCATTCCTGTTGGACATGAGAAGAGGTTGCGAAGAAAGCTATGTGAGTTAAGAATCTCGCTTAATAATGGCCTCTGTCGCAAGATCGTAGCGCGTGTTTTGGCGGTCGTTACGCCTTTCTCGTGTTGTCACCGCTAGTGAGATGCTGGCTGACAACTCATTCGAGATTGGCCTTCCGATCGATACTTGCACCGAGCGGTCCGCAACATATGAATCTAGTTTTCACAAACTTGCTTGGAAGATGCGCGACCGGAGTTTCCTGCACAAACAAATACTTCGCCCTCAATGTGTAGGCGTTCGTGCGTGAACAGTGCGCGGCTTCATGTCGACCATACTTCTCGTACTTTGCTTGGCTTCCGTGGTAACATCCAATTGGCTTGCCACGAGTCTCACTTTACACTCGCTGCTTGCGGGGTTTGCTCACAGCGGAGGTTAGTATTGGCGATTTTAAAGGCCATACATACTTTAAGGTGCCCGTTACTGGGTATATGACCGAGGACAATATTTTGGCCACTTGCCGTGCCGCTGGCATGAAGGCGCCTTGTCCCGGAAAACCCGGTGATTGCAGTTATGGCGGCGGAGGCCAATGTTATGACGCCGGTTTGACCGGCTGTGGCAACCCCATGATGTATCTGTCACAAGAGATCTGCTCAGGACAAAACCCCGGTTCTTGCTCGGCTCTTACAAACACGTTTATTTACATGTATAACTGGGCTGGTGGTTGCGGCACTAGCGCCGGATGGTGCACTGCGGGCTCGAGCGCTTACTCCTCTGGAAATTTATATGCTCTATGTGTCGGTGGCTCCTCTGCTTCTTTCCTTGAGTACAACGGCTACAGCTACTACAAGGTCGCGGTCTCTGGTGCCATGACAAGTCCCAACATTGCAAGTGCCTGTGCTGCCGAAGGCTTGATAACCCCGTGTGCCGGTGCTAATGGCCAGTGCGGTTACAACGGAGGGCAGTGCATCGACACGGGTCTTACTGGTTGTGGCAACCCCATGCTGGATCTTGCCTCGCCCCTGGGTTGCTCTAGTCCCAGCGGCTGCCCCGGCCTTTCCGACACCTTCATTTACATGGAGAACTGGGCTGGTGGTTGCGGCACTAGCAACGGATGGTGCACTGCGGGCAACAGTATTAGCAACAAGTTCGCCCTCTGTGCCGGTGAGTGTTTCTGCACTATTATTTTTACCCGGCGGAGGTTGATCCACTGCTTATGTGATCTGGGTGCTGGAAACGTGAATGAAGCGTGTCTTATATTTTGTTGCAGGTAAAGGCAAACTTTTGACTTACAACGCTTACGACTACTACACGGTTCCGGTCTCTGGTGCCATGACAAGTCCCAACATTGCAAGTGCCTGTGCAGCAGCGGGCATGTCCGCCCCGTGTCCCGGTGCTGATGGCCAGTGCGGTTACAATGGAGGGCAGTGCATCGACACGGGTCTTACTGGCTGTGGCAACCCCATGCTGGATCTTGCCTCGCCCCTGGGTTGCTCTAGTCCCAGCGGCTGCCCCGGCCTTTCCGACACCTTCATTTACATGGAGAACTGGGCTGGTGGTTGCGGCACTAGCAACGGATGGTGCACTGCGGGCAACAGTATTAGCGACAAGCTCGCCCTCTGTGTCGGTGAGTGTTTGTGCACTGCTATTTTTACTTCGAAGGTTTACCTTGCTGTGGTTGGGCCATTTTCATCCAGGAGGTCATGTTTGCTCCTCTTTTCAGGCGGCTCAATCCTGACGAGCTGGTTTTTCTCTGTCCAGATACCAAGCCAGCCAAGTTTGCTACTTACAACGGCTATGACTACTACAAGGTTCAGGTCTCTGGTGCCATGACAAGTCCCAACATCGCAAGTGCTTGTGCTGCAATCGGCTTGTCAGCCCCGTGCCCCGGTCGAAATGGCCAGTGCACTTACAACGGAGGGCAATGCGTCGACACGGGATTGACTGGCTGTGGTAACCCCATGTTGGATCTGTCGCAAAATATCTGCTCTGGACAAAGCCCCAGTTATTGCTCGACTCTTACCAACACCTTCATTTACATGGAGAACTGGGCTGGTGGTTGCGGCACTAGCAACGGATGGTGCACTGCGGGCAACAATGTCAACGACAAGCTCGCCCTCTGTGTCGGTGAGTGTTCACACCTTGCACCGCTTTATGTTATGTAATTTGACCGAGTGAGGAGTCTGCTGCATATTGGACAGCCGTGACTGTCGGGTTGTTTGCCATTTGGTGCAGCCACCTGATATGTGCAGTGCTTTTGTTATTAGTTTTCTGGTTTGGCGTGTGTCTGCAGGCAGTGACCTTGCATGGAAGAGACTGATTGCCTTAAATGTGAGGTTGTTTTGCAGCTGCCGACGATGTTGCTAGCCCCCCTCCTCCTTCTCCAGCACCTCCACCTCCGTCGCCTCCCCCTCCTTCACCACATTCCCCACCTCCTTCACCCCCTTCGCCTCCACCTCCATCTCCTTCCCCACCTCCGTTGGTCATCCCTCTAGATGACGAGACGATTACGTATACGGGTGATGCGGACAGCACATGCGTTAATATCCAGTCTCCCAACGACAAAGCTGTCACTGTCGAAATGATCTACGACGGTGGTTCGAAGCCTCTGACCTCGTTCATTGACGGGGTAGCTACTGTATGCGGCTGGATGCCTGGTGTTTATGTGTGCAAAGGAAAGATTACATACACAGGCCAAGGGACTTACAACATTGATGCCACCATCACCGTGTTTGATGCCTCCCCCTCCCTCTCCGCCACCTCCCAGTCCATCCTCCACCCCCAGCCCTTCCCCCCTCCCCCCAGCCCTCACCCTCCCCCCTTCGAGGTGGAGTCGGAGAGGAGTAAAGCGATGTTGACGACTCAAAAGGATGTTGGAGAATCGAACCACTACCCTGTGACAGGGGTGCAGATCACTCCCAACAAGATGCGGAAGAAAGTGAAGTCTGTGGAGGTGTTTGCATGTGACACCTATAACATTTACGATTGCTTGCAGACGAAGCGGGTCCAGAAATGCCGCTTCTCTGGAAGGTCTCCTCCAGAGGGGTACGGTTGCAGCTTTGATAAGGGTGCCATCTCTGGGAAACAGTATTTTGTGGCTGTGACGCGTCCAGCTGTTGAAGTTGTAGTTGAAGTTATTGCTGCAGGTGAGTCTGCCATATATCCTGACGACGTTGAGAGGATTTAGGGTTATTCTATTTGAGCAGGTAGGACATAGTTTCGTCGAAGATTGCTCATCCCTAGTGCCGTGAGGGCACTCGTTGTAATGTTTGGTTTCGATGAACATTTATGTTGCATCCACAGGGGGAGACCAGGGCAATGATGCTGCAAGTCTTGACCTTACTGACGGTGCCTGTCGCTCACCCCCTACTCCTTCCCTCAGCTGCTCCCTTTCTTCCAATTGCTACTTGTGGCTTGCGGAGCACCTCGCTGGATTGCCTCCGGCCCCAATTTCCACAAGACCAAAATCGTGTATTTTCTTACCTTAAATTTGAATATTGTCATTTGCAAGGGGCAAGGGCACTTTTTACTGCTCTTGGCCCTGGGCGTTTGTTGTGGATATTTTATTGGATTTAGGGAGCATTCTCCTCAGCATGTTTGTGTACATACCGACTACTAATACAGTGTATGTGTGGTTTGTGACTGAAAATTTTCCTCAGGGTGCTACGACAAAGTGGTGACTGGGAAGCTGTTAGACAATGGTGATTCCATTGCGCACGGCGCTGCCAAAGCTATCATGCAGGTGTGAACTGTAGTTTCACCTGTGTTCCTGTGACAACATCTGTGGGGACGGGTGGCTTCGAATTAGTTGCATGGGCATTGACTAAGAGCTCTTAGCTGGGGTGCGATTTGATGGGAGTTTGTTCCCAGCAAGACGGAAATTTTGTGCTGTTCCACGGTGATAAGGCTGTGTGGTCAACAAAAACTACTGGTGAGTCCCACAACAGGGTAGATTGTGTCTGCTTCGACTGGAAAGGGTTGTCTGCTCACAATCTTTGCTGGTGATGGACACAGGTAGTGATCTGGTTGCCAGCATCAGGAAGACCAGTCATTCAATTGTCCTAGAGATTGTTGACATTGATGCGCGCGAGGTGAAGTGGTCTAGTGCTGGCCTTGATGCCAATTCTGCTGCTGGTAAGGCCCAATTATCTGCACTGCTTGGGGGGGGCAGCATCCTCCTCGTTGTGAGTGGAGTGCCCAAGCTTGCTTTTGGTGCTGAGGTCATGCAAGATGTGAAACTATCAGGTGGAATGGGAGACGATGTACACACTGAGAAGGCCCCTGAGCAAGAGAAGGAAATCCAAGATGTGGCGGATCCGAAAGAGACTGAGGAAGAGGAAGAGGAGTCGGACAGCTCCCCGCAGCATACAGATCAGCGTGAAAACACTCCTAACACCGAGGACGTACAAGAGGAGGAGCATGGGTCTGTCGACAGGCGGCTACTCTCTGTGCCAGATGGTTTCCTGGCTATCGATGACAATGGAGTTTTGGCACTGTACAGTGTGGACACTGAAATACCTGTATGGAAGGCTAGTACCAATGCCTTTGCTGCTGGTGAGTTTTTTTTTGATTTTTTGTTTTAAAGTCATCTGCTCTATCATTTAGTTACTTACCCAGCTTAAGATGTGTTTTGTGTACATTTGTGAAACAGGTGAATGTACAAGTGTCAGTGCAGTAAGTTGGCGTTCTCAAAGCACCTCGTCGTCGATGAATTTTATTGCAGTTGGAGGGGCAATGCTTGCAGCAACTGTGGTTGTCATTATCTTCAGGTAGGGAGTATCTGCAATACCAGTTTTGACAATGCTGAATCCTTATTGAGCAAGGATAATCGGAGGTTCTAACAAATTGTTTGATGAAATGCAGGTCAAGGAAGCAGAAAAATGCAGAAGCGCAGAAAAATGGAGAGGGAGCTAAGCTGATGTTTGATGACATCTGAAAGGCGCAAGCAGGGGACTGTGCAAATGTACAGAAATTTTCGTTCACAGCAGATTTGACGGTTTCGGTGCTTGTTTAGCAAATATTAGATTTCGGTGCTTGTTTAGCATATTTTAAACTTTGGGTAAGGCCATTGACTTTCACTTGTGATTTAATCTCACTAATTTTGCAGCTTTCATTCCTCTTTCTGTGTTGTAGAAATTTTGTCAGTTATTGTGTTTTAAGAATTGTGTAATTAAGATATGAGTGGGCTCCTTTATGTGTCAATGAATAGAACATCACAAAATGAGTGTGATAGCTGAACGAAGGACTCAGACTCGCGGTGTGGTTTATGACTACGCAGCTCTTGCGGGTTGAGGAGCAGGCAAAGGTAAACGTGCGAGAGCTCAACCAGTCCCGCCTCGCAGGAAGAGGCCGCGAATTAATTACACGAGTTTTGATAGGATGGGATGGGGGAGCAGCGATGATTGAAATCTTGTGAACATGCTATGCTATGTCGGTACGCATGTATCGGAATATTTATGAGATCATTCATGTATTGACTTCCGATATGATATGAAAATTTTGTGATAAGACCTCCCCCTTTGGTTCGATGTGGGACCTTTGTTCCGTGTTGACTACCTATGGAATCGTGCATTCTGAATGGATAGAGTAGAAAAGTATGCTGCTATGCTCACATCGGATGCGATTAGGATACGAAAGTTATATGAAAAAATAGTCCAATCTCTTATGGAACGGGCGACTAGAAATATGTGTAAAGGTGTAACAAATGAACAAGGAGTAGTATCGATAACTCGATATTATCGAAATATCGATACCACACGATAGTATCGAGCGGATTTTCCGATATTGATACATTTCGATAAGTCTGAATAATATATCGATCAATTTTGATAAGTACGAACGACCTATTGATCAATTTCGATATGTTTCACTATAGCATTGATCAATTCCGATATGTTTCAACTCAATATCAATCAATTTCGATATACCTACTATGCTTATCAACCAATATTCGATACGTATATTTGTCTCGATATATCAATATATCGATAAGTGAATTACACAATTGAAAGATATCTAACACTAGGAGGGTTAACTGCTATCAAGCTATTATGTGTACATTTCTAATTCATAGCAGCCATCACTGAGTGTTGGATGGTGCCTTTAGATAAGTTCTTCCTAAGATCTGAGTGCATGAAACTCACTCTCGAGAACGCACGCTCTACTCCTGCCGTGAAGGCCGGAACCGCCAGGAACTGGCGTGCCATCTTTGACATCACAGGAAGTTTGCCTCCGTGGGCTTTCCACCACGAAAGCACCTCAGTATCAGCAGGTGCATCAGGATATGCCAAATAACTATTAAACTCAACTACTATGCCAGGCTCCAAAGATGGAACCTCATCCTCATCGTCGGAATCTGCCATAAAGGCTTCTACAGTCACACTTTGTACCTTTCGCCTCTTCTTTGAGGGCTCCTCTAAGTGAGGAGCGATAGGTCAAACTGTAGACACATTCCCGCACAATATTCCACTCATCGCTAGTTAGCTGATGGTCTTTGTAGACGCTGCCATTCAAGTTTGGCACAGCGGTCGATGGCGATTTTGATGCGTCTTCACGGGTCAATAGTGAATCTGAAGTAGTGATAGTGATGCCTGGTGCGTCTTCGCATGGATTCCTCGTTTATTTGAAATTTTGATGGGTAGAGGGGAAGGGAACCGGGGTAGCGAATTGGCAGTAGCAAATTGTGCTAGGACAACACACGGTGTCATGCGCGGATGACTCAGCAATGTCATACATGCCAGAAGTGTCATACGCGCCTTACAGCATTAGCGCCCGAGACCCCTGTTGAGGAAGAGACCCCCCTTTATATGGGAGTACACAGTACCACTGTACTGTGTAATAATGTGACATGTAGAATACTGGCACATCATACTGCATGATAATGTAGTACAAGCATATGATAGGTTGATGAGACTTGGCCATGCTGACTAGGATTACCTCAGAGAGCTGAGTGAATAAGTAATGGCCAAGGCCAAAGAAACAGTTGAGATTTCTAGAGTAAAAACAGCCGCATGGCAAAAGTCAAATATAATACCTAATTCTTACATGCAAATATATGTAGTAAGTCTAGACATAGCAGTCCTATGTCTAAAGAGCTGACCTAGCAGTACCTAGGCAGTTAGTCATTATATGCAGTCCATATAAGACTCACATCAGTAGTTACAGTGCCTTGTGAGGAGCAGTCCTCCCACAAAATGGTATCAGTGTGCTACGCACCACCACCACCACCACCGCTTCCACAAAAATTTTCTGCTTTGAGATTGTGAATCTTCCGCCGAATTTACGTGTGCCGCAGTTTTTCGAATGGAATTTGGGCTCTCGAGTTGCTAGCGCGCTACATAACTTTGAGTCGGCACTGGCCAGTGACGTCGTTTGCGACTTCCTTCAGCGAAATGACTTGTGGCGCTGTCAAATTCTTCTTCAAATTGCTTGTGAAAACGTGATCTTTCTTCGCGAGTTGCTTCACAATGGTTTCTTCGTGCACTTGCGCGTGCTTTACAGTCTTGGCTGCTGTGAGTTCCTAGTGCGCACGCGGTTCTTCGCTCGAATGTTCGCAATGGCGTTTGTTCCTCAGCAACAAAAGTTCTTAGAATTGTCAAATGCGACGTATGCTCTCTTCGCGCCGTGATCTGTGATGGAAAATTTCGGCTCGCCATGGGAGGGCTCCTACTGTGGCACAGTGTGCCACAAATAAAGTAGCCCAGAGCTATCTTTCGTCTTGCGTTCGCTCTGCGCCTGGGACTCGCAAATTACCTTTACAAATTATGGCAATTTTTGCGGGTGCTGCTTAAATTCGAGTTTGGGAATGGTCGAAATTGTACTTCTGGCCGCTGGCCCTGTGTTCGCACTCTGACGCGCTGGTCGACGGCTCGTCGTTTTTCTTGCTCGCTAGCAGTTTTGCGCCGTTAATTCTTCTCGGGAATTGTACCAATTATTCAGTGTTTTCCGCGAGATCTTCGTCTACACTACCCTCTGCGATTGGGATGTGTGCGCAATGTTCTTCTTTGGCTCGGAATTGGCGTGATGCAACTTCGGATTAGCGCTATTCCGCTGGCGTGCGTGTTCTTCGTCGGGTGTCTTTGCGACTGAGTGGAATTACGCGAATTTGTGCTGTGGAATTCGAAAATGTTCTCTGGAAGGGCAGATGCGACTTGCTTTCTTTGCCCTTGAGCTTCGCAGCGCTCTAGCGTTCTTAACAGTGGCTGACCCTAAGTGGTATCGCGCAGCAGCGTTACTTTGACTTCCGTGAACCGGTCGTTGCCCAATTTTGCTCAATTTGTTTTCATCTTACCTCTTCGAGTTCGCTGGGAAACTTCAATTGGGATTTGGTAACGGCAGTTGCTTATTTGCTGTTGGGCTTCTGCGTCTTCGCTCTTAACACTACACGCCTGTACGGCGGAAGCGCTGGCAGATTTTTCAGAATCAGATTGCTGCGTTTCTCCACCAGCTTAAGCAACTTTTTCAATGTCCTCTTCACGGCGGGCTTCTTCGCTGTATATTCCGCCTCAGCGGCGCTCGGGGGTGGCGGGTGCTGCTTCTGGGCCCTCCGGGCTCTCCAGCTCGGCCCGGGTGTTTGAGCACCGGGGATTGGATGGGCTTGGGGCTTTGGGGCCCACCCCGTACTTTGTCCCGGAGCGGGAGGCGCCAGCTGGGGCGCGGCGGGGCAGCAAGGGGGGGGGAGCAGTGCAACGCTCTCTGGAGGGCGAATACGCGCTTTTGACAAGCGCGCCTCTACCTCAAGAAGAACGTCGCATCCAAGCATCGCTGCCTGCCACGCCCACGAATTTCCCCGACGGCTCGCGTGACTCTCCTGGGCTGGTATCTGCCACTGTACGTATGTTTGAGTGCTACTCTACACCCAGCAGCGTGCAGGGGGTGCAGGTGCCTCAGGTCTACAACGTAGCCAACCAGCTCTCGAGGAGCTCAACACGGTCGCTATAGCCACCGCTCATAATTTGAGATCATCTCCTCATAGCGAAGCTGTAGTTGACCATTTGCCCTTGGCACCGGAGCATCACGTTGGAAACCTGACCCATGAGAGCAACATATTTACGCCTAGGCGTGAAAGTGCACCTCCAAGTGGCGAGCGCGGTTTGTCAAGCGTGAACGAGTGGAGCGTCAAGCTGGCACGCCAAGCTGTAGCAGTGGATATTCTAGCGGTATGTGCATTGCGTAATTGGTGGAGTACTTGGACAGCACGAGTGCTCAGCGGGCGTGTTTCATCTGCACTTACGACATGGCGCCTACGTGCCCGTCTCACACGCATGCGTGTTTCCCTTACAGCATGGCACGAGCGAGTTCACCGCAAGAATCAGGTCCAACGCAAAAAGCAAGATTTTGCTGGACACGCAAGTTCACGATTGGCGTCCCGGCTCTTGAGTGCATGGCGAGAAGAACAACGTCGTGTAAAGGAGATCACTCTCGAAATCACGGCGTGCAACATCGCCCGGTCCGAGTTCTACGTGAGGAAGTGTATGAAAGCGTGGAAGGCCACCGTGGACTTCGCTTCCAAGTGCACCACCTTTGCGGTCCAGCGTGAACAACATGTGAAGCGCGAAGTCCTCCACGAGTGGTCAGCTCTGACGGACACGCCTGACGTGACCCCGAAGCAATGGGCGACCTTGCGTAGACATCTTCGCCGCCTGTGTGGCCAAGAAGACTCCATCGCTGCAATCACATGGGAGGTGCAGCTGAGAACGAAGAGTGGAGAGCAACGCGTGATCCCATCTCGTGGACTCCTTCTGTCGCATGTTACCTCAGCAAGCCACCATTATCATCACCTCCACTCTGCACGACCACTCGTCACGACCATCCCAGCCAACCGGCCTGCAAGGCTGGTGCGGTTGGGAGTGAGCGTCGAGGAGGTGATAAAGACTCTAAGGCGTACAACCACTTTGGGAGCAAGTGTTCAACAGCATGGCGTACAATCTGTACCTAGCCGCAACCCCTATGGCGTCTTGTCGTCTGAAGATGACTCCACGATCGATGAGGAAGACGTTCATTCCGCTGACTCCGCCCCACAACCACCTCGATCAAAAGCTTCATCTACCCCACGACCCACACAGCGAGAACGTGCTGTACGTGTCCAGGCCTTGACGGAGTTAGCCCACAAGAAAGAGGTGGCGAAGCAGGAGCGAAAGCGGCAGAAGTTGGCCAAGCGCAAGCTCGCCAAGGCTCGACGTCGCAGTGACGAAGGTAAACTGATGTACGACTCCACCTCTACGTCCAGTGAGGAGAAGTCCACACTTTCATCGTGTCAAACATCTTCTACTGAAGCGCTCTCCTCCGACGCCTCGCACACCTCTTCATCTAGGAGCTCTCGGCAAAAGGGTGGACGCCAACGGCAGCGCCAAGCTCAAGTCACGCGACACGAGCGGCAACTACGAGAGCTGCAAGAGGAGACCGAACGAGTCGCGTTGGATGCGGCCACTGCGCACCAAGCGCAGCTCACAGCGTTGCGCATGGACATGCACAATGCCGTGGAGGAAGCAACTCGGATGCAGCAGGAGCTCCGCACCAAGGTGTGCCAAGAAGCGCGACAGGCCGCTCTCGAATCTGCTGAGGAGCAGATAGCGCGCATGCAGCATGCCGCGGACGCTGTCTCACATCAGCATGAACAAGCGGTAGCATCGCAGGCGGAGGAAGCTGCACGTCATCATCAACAACTTCGAGAAATGCAGCGCGCCGCGGAAGAGCAACGCCGGCAACTTGACCAAGCAGCTCGAGATCAACGACTGCTGGAGCAACAAGTGGCGGAGAGCAAGATGGTGGTGCAAGCCGCACTTGAAGCCGCTGACGGACGAGCGCACTCACGGCCAGGGCAACCACCTAATACCCCCGCGAGCTATGCGACCGTCACTAGTGACGCTCAAGAAGCTGAACACGAGGCTCTGATGGTGCCCCCGTCGGCCACGACTGTTGACGTACGGGGCCACAAAGGCGTGACGTTCGAGGAAGACGCCTCCACGCGTGCATCTTCCCCCACGAGTGTGCATGACCGCCTGGCCAAGGTGGACTGGCGATCCATAAGCGCGCCCGCTGCCATTGCCATCCGGGCGCGTGTGGAGGAGCGGTTAGCTGGCCATGCGGGCAACCTCGAGGCGGAACGTATGTTCTTCGATGTGGCGAGAAAGTACCGAGACCATGACTTGGCGTCGGGGAGCGGGCCACCGATCTCGGAGGCACCGGCTTCCCAACTCCCTCGACCACCTCACTTGGGCACAGCAGTGGTCCAGAGCGTGCACGACGAGGTCGCGTCCAGCACCACCAACGTCCCATGCTCAAGATGTTCTCGCAGCCCGCAACCTCCGGTAGCCATCTGGAGTTGTGACGTGATGACGCTGTCAAACATGTCTGTCGCCGCTCAACTTGTGCCCTTGTGCATCTATTGCACACGAGGAGTTTGGCCGGGGGCATTCGATCAATTCCCCACAGTGAGCCCGAAGCCGCTGTCCACGATCGTGGGCGGGGGTGGCGGAGGCGACGGCGGAGGCGACGGCGGAGGCGATGACGACGAGGACGACCAAGGGGGACCTGGTGAGCACCAAGGGGGGGGGAATGGGCCGCCTAACGAGCCTAACCCTGACGAACATGGCGACCGCCCCTCACGAGACCCTGGAGGGTCCAACGCGCGTCGTGGCGGCAGCGGAGGGGGAGGAGATGACGCCCCTGATGACGAGACGTCCTATAGCTTTGGCTCTAGCAGAAGGTCCTCGTACAACGACGGCAGGCAGCAACGAGAGGAGTACACGAGGCACTCGTATGCCCTCAAGGCCGCGAAGGACATCATGTCCTTGTACTCAGCACCGTTGGAGGGGTCCACGAACCCTTTCGGCCCGCTGCTGCGGTTCGTGGACGAGTTCGACAGGTGCTTAGCCCTTCCAGTGGTGCTCCTCGCGATGAACACCCCGTGCAACGTGCCCAACGGAGCGTTCGAGCTCGGAGAGCCGATTCTCTCGGTGCTTATCTTGTTGAAGGAGATCACCCAGCATTGCTTCCCTACGCCTAGCTCCGAAGGAACGGAGCTGCGAGGGGTTCTCCTGGATGCCGAGGCGGACAAGTCGTTGAGCCTTGAGAAGGTCATTGTGCCGCTGGCGAAGCTGATCGTGCCGCTGAAGAGTGAAATGGCCACATTGGGCTCGTTCCTACGCCGAGTACGCCAAACTCAAGGACGCATGGCGACACCGCGCAAAGTGCGCGAGTTTTGGGATGGACTGCATCTAGCCCATCGCGTAGTGACCATGTTGGCGACACACGAGCTCACCACACCGGTTCCGGAATCCGACCTCCTGGACGTCTTCCTCTCGGGCTTATCCGCGGAGGTACGGAAGGAGGCGTTCGAGATTGCAGAGCGGAAGGGGACCCCCTTGATCCTCCTCGACCGCGCCCTTCCAGCCAGTCGACGCCTAGCGCTGGAATACGCCATTGAGGCGGAGTTGCATTTGAACAACGCGACGAGTAGGAGAGCGCCAGTGCAGCTACTGGCAGCGGTGGAGGTCTCGGAGGAGCTACTAGCTCTAGCCGAAGATCGTCCCGCGGGTGCAACTCCTACTGGGCAACGTCTGGGCTCCCCGGAGTACACTGGTTGCAGGTTGTGCCAAAGCAAAGAGCACTATGCTCGAGAGTGCCCACAGGCTGCTCTTCGTAAGAAGGAGTGGGCCAAAGCACTTCTGGCTGAAACCTTGGACATGATCACGCACGAAGTGGAAACGGATGAATACTGCGACGTGCTCAACGCGGTGTTGCCAAAGGAACTAATGGATTTTGCCGCGGAGGACTCCCTCGAGCTCGGAGTACCCTCCAAGTCCTAATGAGCTCGGGCTGTGGAACCCCACATCCCCGCGATGAGCCCCCCTCCTACCTCTCGGAGCAACAGTTGCGGGAGAAGTGGAGAAGAGCCCGTCGACGTCAAAGGCGGAGTGCTCCTTGCACAGGATACCTAGACTCCGATGAGCTCAACATGCTACCCTCGCGGGCGATGACTAGCCCTCCTCCCGCGCCGGAGCGTCAAGTGGTCGAAGCTCGTCTTCGCAAGGAAGCCAAGTCTCCAGTGTGTACGAGCGAGGACCTCTCAGACGACTCCCAGCACGTTGAGAAACGGCACCGACGTACCCTGAAGGTGACCGAGAGCTACCGCGTGCACTTGGAGCCAACGGGCCAACCATTGCAAGGTTGGCAATTTCGAGCTGTCCGAGGGCAAGGGACGAGCGCTTTACGCTCCAAAGTGGGCACACGGGGCTTGAGGTCCTCCATCAAGGCTCTGGAAACGGACCTTGCACCGCCCCGTACACCTCCGCGGAGCACGAGCCCACCGCTTTGGAGAGCCGGGCATCGACGCAACGGCCGAGGACCCACGCGGTCACCAACGCACAGCGCGGTTACCGCCAACAAGCGAGAAGCTCGAGCTCGATCACCCTTACCCGCGGCCCTTAACAAACTTAAAAGGCTGCAAGAATACCGACGACGACGTCAAGACATCCAGCTTGGGCGTCGACCTCGTACGCCCTCACCTAACGACAGCACGACTGTCGAGGCAACCTCAACCACACGGAGTGACCGCCCCCGACCATGGTTGTCACCGACCCATGCAGCTCGAGCTGAAGGAGCACCAAGGAGGAGGTGGCTCAGTGGGCTGGAGAAGGTTCGCCAACGAGAGAAGCTTAATCGGGATTATGCCAGTGGCCTACCATATTTGGAGCGGGACTCTCCTATAGACGAAGAGCTACTGCACATCTTAGCCAAGGAACAAGCGCAAGAGGAAGTAGAAGATGGGCTCCTCCAGTACGCAAGTGACTTGGCGACGAATGATATGGCGCGAGCAGCGAAGGACAAGGTCATCCAAGTGGCCTTGTACCCACCTGATTACCCACCCAGGGACCTGGTGCAGACCGCCACCGCTCAAGGGCTCTTGGCCGATGCAGGCACCTACGAGTTACCATGGGACTCTGACATGGACGACCCTCCTGACCTAGGCGACCCTCATGCCAAGGACGGCCCCATCGTATGCCAGCTCAACAGCATTATCGACAGTGGGGACATGAGCCCTGGCTGGAGTGATCTCTTGGCGGCTGTATCAACATCGCGAGCGCCACCTCGACAGATCAACAATTCCAAGGCCCCCACCTTGTTGTTGTTCTGGGCGTACGTGAACGGTCGTCGCGTAAAGGTGCTGGTGGACAGTGGGTGCTCCACCAACATTATCTCGGACAAGACTGTACGCAGCATTCCCTCCCTGACGCCTCGACCTCACGAAAACCCCATGCGAGTGCGAGTAGCTGACGGCGCGTCGTACGATGTCAACACGTGCGTCCGCCCTCGGCTGCAAGCAGAGACCACCAAGGGGTTGTACGTCAAGCAATTGGAGCTCAGAGTGATGCCCATTGATCTTTGCGTGGATATTATCCTTGGAGGACCTTGGCTAGCCTCCCACTCCCCAATCACCTTGGATTACTCCCGATGGGGTTCCATCCGGTTTGGTTCTGGAAGCAAGAGAGTGGTCATTACAGGCTGCTCTCCGGGAACGCCAGACCCCTCAAGACCCAAGGATAAGGCCATGGCGCTGGTACAAGGAGTCTTGTTGGACCCCAAAAGGGTACGCAAGGACCTTCGAGCCCTCCAATCTAAGGATGAGTGTGCCTTCGTGGTGTACCTAGCACCCGACGGCACCTTCGGGGCGGTCGCCTGTAACGAAGAGACCGACGCCGAGACCAACGCCAAGCCCAGGGACGCTTCGTCCGAGCGTCGCGTCACGTCTAGCTCTGAGCAGCAAGACGCCCAAGTCGCGGGCGCCATGGACTCCTCCCAAGCGGATCTGGGTGAGACGGACGCGCCTGCGCTGATGTCCGCGTCAGACACTGACTCCGAAGCCGAGGACGCTCTACTCCTCCGGGAATCTGTGCGGCCCAGCCCAGGCACCAGTGACGAGGACCACTTGGATAAGGTGTACGCAACAGTGGAGTCCACCCGCCCACAAAACTTTGACGTGGTCGCGCTGGAGGGTGCTGTTGGCCCCCAGGCGGACAATGCACCATCCAACAACCTACATCTGGGGTTCTTCCAGAGCAAGCGGGAAGCTTTGGGAGCATTTGCTTTATTACCTGAGCACGTACGTGCCCAGGCAATCGACGACCACGCGCAAGGGAAACCACCCACCTGGCATGCCGAAGCCGCAGCCGCGCTGGAGCAGGGAAGGCGCTTACTCCGCGAACGTCGGCCGCGACGCAAGCGTGTGCGCTGGAGCGACGAGAAGCCCCATACTGAAGGTTTATCTCAAGAGCAGGCCGCTCCAGTGGCCGAGGAACCGCCGTCACCGCCGCCCAAGCCCCATGCCATGGAAGCGGAGGAGCCGGACGAGATTGACGAGACAGTGTCCCCGGAGATATGGCAACAGCTGCGCGACCTTGAGGAGGAGTTCGGGGACGTCATATGTACGGAGCTGCCTGACTCCGTCCAAAGCCGCGACTACAAGAACAACATTCGCTTGCGATCCGACTGGAGTGGACAGTCGCTACATCGGCGTAACTACAAGTTGTCGCAAGAGGAGCTTCGGCAACTTCGTGCACAACTTGACGAGCTGTTGGCCAAGGGGTACATCCGTCCATCGGCGTCTCCCTGGGGTTGTCCGGTACTTATGGTGCCGAAGCCGAGCAACCCTAAGGAGTTGCGCTTGGTTATCGACTACAGGTCGATAAATGAGATCACGGTCAAGGACAAGTACCCTCTTCCTGACGTACAAACCCTCCTCGATGACCTACAAGGAGCAACCGTCTTCTCCACCGCGGACGCCTTGTGGGGATTCTGGCAAGTTCCCATGGAACAGGAGGACATCGAGAAGACAGCCATGACCACCCACTTCGGAGCTTACGAGTGGCTGGTCATGCCTATGGGACTGAGCAACTCACCGAGCACGTGGCAAAGAATGATGACGCAGTACCTCGGACACCTACCCTTCTGCAGAGTGTTCGTGGACGACATCATGATTTTCAGTGACACACCTGAGCAGCATGTCGGCCATGTACGAGCTGTATTAGCTGCCTGTCGCCAGCACAAAGTATACCTCAAGCGAAGCAAGTTGAAGTTGTGCATGCGAGCAGTACGCTTCCTTGGCCATGTGTGCAGTAAGGAAGGTTGTCGCCCCCAACGCGACAAGGTTGCCTCAGTTCGCGACTGGCCGGAGCTCGAGACTGTCACCCACGTGCGCCAATTCCTTGGAATGTGTGGCTTTTACCGGCGGTACATCCAGTCCTTCGCTCACATTGCCCACCCTCTCACTCGCCTCACGAAGATGGGAGTGCCATGGACGTGGGGCAAGGAGGAGAAAGAAGCCTTCCAACGATTGAAGTCAGCATTGATTTCAGCACCAATCCTCGCCCTACCGGACCAGCGCTCAGCAGCCGATGGGTCTCGCCCATTTTGCGTGCAGACCGACGCGAGTGCGGTCGCACTAGGGGGCGTGCTGATGCAAGACCTGGGACGAGGTCTTCAGCCGTTGGCCTTCGAGAGCAGGCAATTCTCCTCGGCCGAGCAGAACTACCACGCTGGGGAGCGGGAGTTGTGCGCCATCCACCACTGCACCACAGTGACGTGGAGGCATTACCTTATATTCACCGACTTCAAACTCATGGGTGACCACAAACCCTTGCAGTGGCTCTTCGCACCGGCTCGGGAGCTGAGTCGACGCCAAGCACGCTGGTATGAAGACTTGGTGGAAGTGGGTGTGCACCAAATGGAGCA
>LGRX02026094.1:0-20567 GCA_001247695.2 Cymbomonas tetramitiformis | reverse complement strand
CTTCGCTTCCAAGTGCACCACCTTTGCGGTCCAGCGTGATAGAACAACATGTGAAGCGCGAAGTCCTCCACGAGTGGTCAGCTCTGACGGACACGCCTGACGTGACCCCGAAGCAATGGGCGACCTTGCGTAGACATCTTCGCCGCCTGTGTGGCCAAGAAGACTCCATCGCTGCAATCACATGGGAAGTGCAGCTGAGAACGAAGAGTGGAGAGCAACGCGTGATCCCATCTCGTGGACTCCTTCTGTCGCATGTTACCTCAGCAAGCCACCATTATCATCACCTCCACTCTGCACGACCACTCGTCACGACCATCCCAGCCAACCGGCCTGCAAGGCTGGTGCGGTTGGGAGTGAGCGTCGAGGAGGTGATAAAGACTCTAAGGCGTACAACCACTTTGGGAGCAAGTGTTCAACAGCATGGCGTACATTCTGTACCTAGCCGCAACCCCTATGGCGTCTTGTCGTCTGAAGATGACTCCACGATCGATGAGGAAGACGTTCATTCCGCTGACTCCGCCCCACAACCACCTCGATCAAAAGCTTCATCTACCCCACGACCCACACAGCGAGAACGTGCTGTACGTGTCCAGGCCTTGACGGAGTTAGCCCACAAGAAAGAGGTGGCGAAGCAGGAGCGAAAGCGGCAGAAGTTGGCCAAGCGCAAGCTCGCCAAGGCTCGACGTCGCAGTGACGAAGGTAAACTGATGTACGACTCCACCTCTACGTCCAGTGAGGAGAAGTCCACACTTTCATCGTGTCAAACATCTTCTACTGAAGCGCTCTTCTCCGACGCCTCGCACACCTCTTCATCTAGGAGCTCTCGGCAAAAGGGTGGACGCCAACGGCAGCGCCAAGCTCAAGTCACGCGACACGAGCGGCAACTACGAGAGCTGCAAGAGGAGACCGAACGAGTCGCGTTGGATGCGGCCACTGCGCACCAAGCGCAGCTCACAGCGTTGCGCATGGACATGCACAATGCCGTGGAGGAAGCAACTCGGATGCAGCAGGAGCTCCGCACCAAGGTGTGCCAAGAAGCGCGACAAGCCGCTCTCGAATCGGCTGAGGAGCAGATAGCGCGCATGCAGCATGCCGCGGACGCTGTCTCACATCAGCATGAACAAGCGGTAGCATCGCAGGCGGAGGAAGCTGCACGTCATCATCAACAACTTCGAGAAATGCAGCGCGCCGCGGAAGAGCAACGCCAACAACTTGACCAAGCAGCTCGAGATCAACGACTGCTGGAGCAACAAGTGGCGGAGAGCAAGATGGTGGTGCAAGCCGCACTTGAAGCCGCTGACGGACGAGCGCACTCACGGCCAGGGCAACCACCTAATACCCCCGCGAGCTATGCGACTGTCACTAGTGACGCTCAAGAAGCTGATCACGAGGCTCTGATGGTGCCCCCGTCGGCCACGACTGTTGACGTACGGGGCCACAAAGGCGTGACGTTCGAGGAGGACGCCTCCACGCGTGCATCTTCCCCCACGAGTGTGCATGACCGCCTGGCCAAGGTAGACTGGCGATCCATAAGCGCGCCCGCTGCCGTTGCCATCCGGGCGCGTGTGGAGGAGCGGTTAGCTGGCCACGCGGGCAACCTCGAGGCGGAACGTATGATCTTCGATGTGGCGAGAAAGTACCGAGACCATGACTTGGCGTCAGGGAGCGGGCCACCGATCTCGGAGGCACCGGCTTCCCAACTCCCTCGACCACCTCACTTGGGCACAGCAGTGATCCAGAGCGTGCACGACGAGGTCGCGTCCAGCACCACCAACGTCCCATGCTCAAGATGTTCTCGCAGCCCGCAACCTCCGGTAGCCATCTGGAGTTGTGACGTGATGACGCTGTCAAACATGTCTGTCGCCGCTCAACTTGTGCCCTTGTGCATCTATTGCACACGAGGAGTTTGGCCGGGGGCATTCGATCAATTCCCCACAGTGAGCCCGAAGCCGCTGTCCACGATCGTGGGCGGGGGTGGCGGAGGCGACGGCGGAGGCGACGGCGGAGGCGATGACGACGAGGACGACCAAGGGGGACCTGGTGAGCACCAAGGGGGGGGGAATGGGCCGCCTAACGAGCCTAACCCTGACGAACATGGCGACCGCCCCTCACGAGACCCTGGAGGGTCCAACGCGCGTCGTGGCGGCAGCGGAGGGGGAGGAGATGACGACCCTGATGACGAGACGTTGTATAGCTTTGGCTCTAGTAGGAGGTCCTCGTACAACGACGGCAGGCAGCAACGAGAGGAGTACACGAGGCACTCGTATGCCCTCAAGGCCGCGAAGGACATCATGTCCTTGTACTCAGCACCGCTGGAGGGGTCCACGAACCCTTTCGGCCCGCTGCTGCGTTTCGTAGACGAGTTCGACAGGTGCTTAGCCCTTCCAGTGGTGCTCCTCGCGATGAACACCCCGTGCAACGTGCCCAACGGAGCGTTCGAGCTCGGAGAGCCGATTCTCTCGGTGCATATCTTGTTGAAGGAGATCACCCAGCATTGCTTCCCTACGCCTAGCTCCGAAGGAACGGAGCTGCGAGGGGTTCTCCTGGATGCCGAGGCGGACAAGTCGTTGAGCCTTGAGAAGGTCATTGTGCCGCTGGCGAAGCTGATCGTGCCGCTGAAGAGTGAAATGGCCACATTGGGCTCGTTCCTACGCCGAGTACGCCAAACTCAAGGACGCATGGCGACACCGCGCAAAGTGCGCGAGTTTTGGGATGGACTGCATCTAGCCCATCGCGTAGTGACCATGTTGGCGACACACGAGCTCACCACACCGGTTCCGGAATCCGACCTCCTGGACGTCTTCCTCTCTGGCTTATCCGCGGAGGTACGGAAGGAGGCGTTCGAGATTGCAGAGCGGAAGGGGACCCCCTTGATCCTCCTCGACCGCGCCCTTCCAGCCAGTCGACGCCTAGCGCTGGAATACGCCATTGAGGCGGAGTTGCATTTGAACAACGCGACGAGTAGGAGAGCGCCGGTGCAGCTACTGGCAGCGGTGGAGGTCTCGGAGGAGCTACTAGCTCTAGCCGAAGATCGTCCCGCGGGTGCAACTCCTACTGGGCAACGTCTGGGCTCCCTGGAGTACACTGGTTGCAGGTTGTGCCAAAGCAAAGAGCACTATGCTCGAGAGTGCCCACAGGCTGCTCTTCGTAAGAAGGAGTGGGCCAAAGCACTTCTGGCTGAAACCTTGGACATGATCACGCACGAAGTGGAAACGGATGAATACTGCGACGTGCTCAACGCGGTGTTGCCAAAGGAACTAATGGATTTTGCCGCGGAGGACTCCCTCGAGCTCGGAGTACCCTCCAAGTCCTAATGAGCTCGGGCTGTGGAACCCCACATCCCCGCGATGAGCCCCCCTCCTACCTCTCGGAGCAGCAGTTGCGGGAGAAGTGGAGAAGAGCCCGTCGACGTCAAAGGCGGAGTGCTCCTTGCACAGGATACCTAGACTCCGATGAGCTCAACATACTACCCTCGCGGGCGATGACTAGCCCTCCTCCCGCGCCGGAGCGTCAAGTGGTCGAAGCTCGCCTTCGCAAGGAAGCCAAGTCTCCAGTGTGTACGAGCGAGGACCTCACAGACGACTCCCAGCACGTTGAGAAACGGCACCGACGTACCCTGAAGGTGACCGAGAGCTACCGCGTGCACTTGGAGCCAACGGGCCAACCATTGCAAGGTTGGCAATTTCGAGCTGTCCGAGGGCAAGGGACGAGCGCTTTACGCTCCAAAGTGGGCACACGGGGCTTGAAGTCCTCCATCAAGGCTCTGGAAACGGACCTTGCACCGCCCCGTACACCTCCGCGGAGCACGAGCCCACCGCTTTGGAGAGCCGGGCATCGACGCAGCAGCCGAGGACCCACGCGGTCACCAACGCACAGCGCGGTTACCGCCAACAAGCGAGAAGCTCGAGCTCGATCACCCTTACCCGCGGCCCTTAACAAACTTAAAAGGCTGCAAGAATACCGACGACGACGTCAAGACATCCAGCTTGGGCGTCGACCTCGTACGCCCTCACCTAACGACAGCACGACTGTCGAGGCAACCTCAACCACACGGAGTGACCGCCCCCGACCATGGTTGTCACCGACCCATGCAGCTCGAGCTGAAGGAGCACCAAGGAGGAGGTGGCTCAGTGGGCTGGAGAAGGTTCGCCAACGAGAGAAGCTTAATCGGGATTATGCCAGTGGCCTACCATATTTGGAGCGGGACTCTCCTATAGACGAAGAGCTACTGCACATCTTAGCCAAGGAACAAGCGCAAGAGGAAGTAGAAGATGGGCTCCTCCAGTACGCAAGTGACTTGGCGACGAATGATATGGCGCGAGCAGCGAAGGACAAGGTCATCCAAGTGGCCTTGTACCCACCTGATTACCCACCCAGGGACCTGGTGCAGACAGCCACCGCTCAAGGGCTCTTGGCCGCTGCAGGCACCTACGAGTTACCATGGGACTCTGACATGGACGACCCTCCTGACCTAGGCGACCCTCATGCCAAGGACGACCCCATCGTATGCCAGCTCAACAGCATCACCGACAGTGGGGACATGAGCCCTGGTTGGAGTGATCTCTTGGCGGCTGTATCAACATCACGAGCGCCACCTCGACAGATCAACAATTCCAAGCCCCCCACTTTGTTGTTGTTCTGGGCGTACGTGAACGGTCGTCGCGTAAAGGTGCTGGTGGACAGTGGGTGCTCCACCAACATTATCTCGGACACGACTGTACGCAGCATTCCCTCCCTGACGCCTCGACCTCACGATAACCCCATGCGAGTGCGAGTAGCTGACGGCGCGTCGTACGATGTCAACACGTGCGTCCGCCCTCGACTGCAAGCAGATAGAGACCACCAAGGGGTTGTACGTCAAGCAATTGGAGCTCAGAGTGATGCCCATTGATCTTTGCGTGGATATTATCCTTGGAGGACCTTGGCTAGCCTCCCACTCCCCAGTCACCTTGGATTACTCCCGATGGGGTTCCATCCGGTTTGGTTCTGGAAGCAAGAGAGTGGTCATTACAGGCTGCTCTCCGGGAACGCCAGACCCCTCAAGACCCAAGGATAAGGCCATGGCGCTGGTACAAGGAGTCTTGTTGGACCCCAAAAGGGTACGCAAGGACCTTCGAGCCCTCCAATCTAAGGATGAGTGTGCCTTCGTGGTGTACCTAGCACCCGACGGCACCTTCGGGGCGGTCGCCTGTAACGAAGAGACCGACGCCGAGACCAACGCCAAGCCCAGGGACGCTTCGTCCGAGCGTCGCGTCACGTCTAGCTCTGAGCAGCAAGACGCCCAAGTCGCGGGCGCCATGGACTCCTCCCAAGCGGATCTGGGTGAGACGGACGCGCCTGCGCTGATGTCCGCGTCAGACACTGACTCCGAAGCCGAGGACGCTCTACTCCTCCGGGAATCTGTGCGGCCCAGCCCAGGCACCAGTGACGAGGACCACTTGGATAAGGTGTACGCAACAGTGGAGTCCACCCGCCCACAAAACTTTGACGTGGTCGCGCTGGAGGGTGCTGTTGGCCCCCAAGCGGACAATGCACCATCCAACAACCTACATCTGGGGTTCTTCCAGAGCAAGCGGGAAGCTTTGGGAGCATTTGCTTTATTACCTGAGCACGTACGTGCCCAGGCAATCGACGACCACGCGCAAGGGAAACCACCCACCTGGCATGCCGAAGCCGCAGCCGCGCTGGAGCAGGGAAGGCGCTTACTCCGCGAACGTCGGCCGCGACGCAAGCGTGTGCGCTGGAGCGACGAGAAGCCCCATACTGAAGGTTTATCTCAAGAGCAGGCCGCTCCAGTGGCCGAGGAACCGCCGTCACCGCCGCCCAAGCCCCATGCCATGGAAGCGGAGGAGCCGGACGAGATTGACGAGACAGTGTCCCCGGAGATATGGCAACAGCTGCGCGACCTTGAGGAGGAGTTCAGGGACGTCATATGTACGGAGCTGCCTGACTCCGTCCAAAGCCGCGACTACAAGAACAACATTCGCTTGCGATCCGACTGGAGTGGACAGCCGCTACATCGGCGTAACTACAAGTTGTCGCAAGAGGAGCTTCGGCAACTTCGTGCACAACTTGACGAGCTGTTGGCCAAGGGGTACATCCGTCCATCGGCGTCTCCCTGGGGTTGTCCGGTACTTATGGTGCCGAAGCCGAGCAACCCTAAGGAGTTGCGCTTGGTTATCGACTACAGGTCGATAAATGAGATCACGGTCAAGGACAAGTACCCTCTTCCTGACGTACAAACCCTCCTCGATGACCTACAAGGAGCAACCGTCTTCTCCACCGCGGACGCCTTGTGGGGATTCTGGCAAGTTCCCATGGAACAGGAGGACATCGAGAAGACAGCCATGACCACCCACTTCGGAGCTTACGAGTGGCTGGTCATGCCTATGGGACTGAGCAACTCACCGAGCACGTGGCAAAGAATGATGACGCAGTACCTCGGACACCTACCCTTCTGCAGAGTGTTCGTGGACGACATCATGATTTTCAGTGACACACCTGAGCAGCATGTCGGCCATGTACGAGCTGTATTAGCTGCCTGTCGCCAGCACAAAGTATACCTCAAGCGAAGCAAGTTGAAGTTGTGCATGCGAGCAGTACGCTTCCTTGGCCATGTGTGCAGTAAGGAAGGTTGTCGCCCCCAACGCGACAAAGTTGCCTCAGTTCGCGACTGGCCGGAGCTCGAGACTGTCACCCACGTGCGCCAATTCCTTGGAATGTGTGGCTTTTACCGGCGGTACATCCAGTCCTTCGCTCACATTGCCCACCCTCTCACTCGCCTCACGAAGATGGGAGTGCCATGGACGTGGGGCAAGGAGGAGAAAGAAGCCTTCCAACGATTGAAGTCAGCATTGATTTCAGCACCAATCCTCGCCCTACCGGACCAGCGCTCAGCAGCCGATGGGTCTCGCCCATTTTGCGTGCAGACCGACGCGAGTGCGGTCGCGCTAGGAGGCGTGCTGATGCAAGACCTGGGACGAGGTCTTCAGCCGTTGGCCTTCGAGAGCAGGCAATTCTCCTCGGCCGAGCAGAACTACCACGCTGGGGAGCGGGAGTTGTGCGCCATCCACCACTGCACCACAGTGACGTGGAGGCATTACCTTATATTCACCGACTTCAAACTCATGGGTGACCACAAACCCTTGCAGTGGCTCTTCGCACCGGCTCGGGAGCTGAGTCGACGCCAAGCACGCTGGTATGAAGACTTGGTGGAAGTGGGTGTGCACCAAATGGAGCACGTACCTGGCCGATGCCTAGTAGTTCCGGACGCCCAATCCAGACGACCAGACTACAAGCAGTCATCCGCCAGGGAGGGGCTCAAGGAGAAGGGCGTGGTCGACCGGGATACAGACGAGCCTCGTCAGAGTGTGCCGAGGGATCCGGCTGAGAGCTCAACCCCCGCCGATCCCACCTCAGTATTCGGTGCAATCGACGAGGACGACACCGACGAAGAGCCGTCCGAGGAGCCCGCTAAAGTCAAGATCCTTGAAGACCCCATCTCGGTGCTCGACTCCACGTTTGATTACTCCGACTCTGAAGACGAGTCTGTACCTCCGGTCAGCCCTCCGTTGGTCGTTGGGGAGCTCACTCATCTGAATGGGCTCACCTGGGTGGAAACCCCCGACCTGTGGGAAGACGCAGCTGAGACGTTGCACACCGCGGAGCGCGCCTTGCATGAAGCCACCCTTGCGGGCGTCACTACTCGCTCTCGCTCGCAACCGGAGCAAGCCCCCTCTCCAGCCCCCTCAACTCCCCTTAGTCCTTCCCCTCCCAGCAAACAAAGTTCCCCTCCCGCGTCAAGCTCCCACTACGATAACGTGGTAGACCGGCAGGACTGGAAACTGGTAAAGGAGAAGTTCGAAGAGATCTCAGCGCAGTACGGCCCGTTCGACGTAGATACCTTAATAGGTATAAAATGATAATCCTTGAAAAAATGGAGTCCGAATTTCAATTTTGAAATCTCCCGCGATGGGATTTTACCCATTTCCACCTTTTCTGGCCACATATATATATATATGGGATAAGTCTACATCGGGGGCCGAATTTCATTTAAATCCACATCGGGGGCCGACATCTCATTTTAATTACATCGGGGCAGACACTTCATTTTAATCCACATCGGGGGCGACATCTCATTTTAATCCACATCGGGGGTAGACATCTCATTTTAATCCACATCGGGGGCCGACATCTCATTTTAATCTACATCGGGGGCAGACAGGCCTAAACGTTGCACATCGGGTGTAGACATCTCATTTTAATCCACATCGGGGGTAGACATTTCATAGCATGCGTAGACACACTTACATCTGAAACCTAACTTGTGAATGCCAACGAAGCCGCATTATTTCTTTTGCATGTCATGCGGGAAACACGCAGCAATGCTAAAAGACCACCTCCAGACCCACTTCCAACAAAACAGCAGCCGAAACGCGCTGCGAGATCCACTGTTGCTCGCGAGGTGGAAGAGGATGTGCGGCCGGCCGCCACTGCTGGCACACCTGACCTAGAAGACCCAGATTTAGACAACAATCTTTTGAAGCTTGCGGGTTGCCTGCCTAACGTTTTACAGCTGGCGCAAGCGGACTTCTTAACCGCGCATTCAGCGACGTTCCTGATCCCTGGGGATATATTATTTCATCCAGAACATGGCTTTGTTATCTTTGGGCGCACTGGCAGTCGCACTCGCCCCTCCCTCACAATTCAGAGCTTCCAACTTGGTGAAGATGTCGCAACACAAATTGAAACCTTGCTTCTTTCACCTGCGGTGTATGATATTGACAACGTCTGCGACCTGCAGTTCACCAACCTCAACGTCACAACCTTCTCTTGCTCCCGCCGATCCAGCGTCTCGCATTTGACTGTCGGCTTGAAAACTGTTCCCGCGTATCCAGACGGCATGGAGGAAATGCTAGCAGAGGCTGCAGCAGCTGCTGAGGCTGAACGCAACAACATGTCTGCCAGCCAGGACGAGGAAGATGCGGAGGACGAGGAAGACGCGGCGTTACTGAATATATCCGAAGAGGAGGAGGAGGAGGAGGAGGGTGTGGAGGACGAGGCGGTTGGTGTGCAGCAGGGAGGAGCGGCAGCAGAACCAGCAGAAGCATACACCAATCGGCGGCGTGAGCAGAAGCGCCTGTCTGCTAAGCGGCGTAGGGTCATGCAGGTTGAGGCTGCCACTCGACTAGCACAAGGAGGGGCGGAGGTTCTACCTCCACGCGAACTGGTTTCCTTGCGAGCTGTTCCTACCAGTGACCTGATCCAGGAGGGGCTCGTTGTTGGCAGCCGCGACAGCGCCCTTCTTCTGACCGCTGAGGTGGAAGAGCGCGATGGCAAGCTCGCCTCGTATGCCAAGAGTTTCCACAAGGGCTTGGGCAAGTTCTGTGGAAAAGGTCACCTCCAGTTGCTCGCAGGCTGTGGCGTGGACTCCGAATGCAAGCACTGTGTGGAGTGGAGGCCTGCGCAGGTGAAGGATTCCGAGGGCGCTTGGCGCTGTGTGTCTTTCCAGGCGCACACCTGCACCGCTCTCAATCAGGTGAAGGCGCGCACTGCCAGCACCGCGTACACACCTGCGCAACTTGCCCCCATCGCGTCGAGGAAGCTTGTGGAGAACCCTAAGTACGACGCCACCGGCCTGAAAAGCGATCTCCGGCGATATCTCTGCTTGGACCCTACTCGCAGTTTCGTACAAAGCGTCATGACCATTGCTAGAGCGAAGCTGAACGGCGATCCTTCAGGGGAGCTGGCGAAGCTGCCTGTACTTGCTCAGCTTCTTCGCGAGCAAGGACACAGGTGCGAGGTCCACACGCTGGGGGCCAAGGAAATGGAGGCAGTGCTCGTGGATATCGAGCACAAGGAATTCTTGCAGGAGCAGAAGGCGAAGCCTGTAGGTCAGCGTGATCGGTGGGATAAAAAAAAGGCTCACAAGTACCCCGTGGAGGAGGGTAAGCAATACTGCCTCGGGTGGTCCTTCGCTCCTTGCACGACGATTCAGACGTTAGACAAGTGCATTCCTGTGAGCTTTGGGGACGGGGCGCATATGCGCAACAACTCAGCAGGGATCCTGATGAGCACGGTGACTCGGGACGCCAATCACCACGTGGTGCCTATGAACTACGCATGTCTCCTCATGAACGAGTGTGAGACCTCGCATAGCATGCAACTGATCTTCTCGAAGGAGGCCTACGGTGACGTCTATGACCACCCCGACCGCAGGGAAGATATCTTCCGTTGAGTCGGTACGGCCCCAAATCAAAATTTCCTTCGGCCCGCCTTCGGTCCGCCCGGTCCAAACTACAAAATGCCCGCCGCAGGCGCGAAAATTTTAATATTAAGTATGGGGAAATGCAAAAATCGTAAAATTTTCATCAAAATTTTAGAAGTTTGCGCCAAATTGGTTCGGCCCCAAAGCAATTTCTCTTTCGGCCCCTCTTCGGCCCGGGCCTCATTTTGGCGACTCAGTTCGGCCCGGGGCCGGCCAATCGGGGTAAGATATCTTCCCTGCCCGACCGCCGAGAGGTCTCGGATAAGGACAAGGGTTTGGCGGCTGCTTGGGACACCGTGATGTGTAACGGCAGTCTTTTGTTCACCTGTGCTCGTCACCGTGCGGAGGGTGTGTCCACCACGATCAGGCCTGGCGGCTCGGAAGCCCGGGCGTTGTTTCAGCAAGCGGTGAAGGCACCGACGATCCCGAAGCTTGAAGGGATCAAGGCTCAGTATTCCACACGTGCAGCGGAGTACCTTGGAAAGGCCTCTGATCAGTCACAATACATGGCGGTTTGCGGTAAGCTTCACGGTCAATCCGTGAATAGCTGCGTGGAGTGTATGAACGCGGCCAATGAGAAAGTGCGGGCAGACTTTAAGGAAGGTGTGTTCATGACGAAAGCCCTCCTGACGACCGTCGGCCTGTGTGAAAAGAGGTTCACTGAGAACAAGGCCAAAGCTCAATCGGCCACCGGCCAGTTGCCACCCGCCGTGATCTTGGATGTTGCGGAGTCCATGGAGAAGGCACTCACCATCACGAGCGGAATCTCCTTTACTTCAACTGACAAGGTGGTTGCCAGGGTTGCCTCCACGGTGACACCCGGGGTGCGCTACATTAGCACGCTCAGAGCTGGTGAGTCGGCGCAGTGTGATTGCGGAGTCACGGCATTGTCAGGCTTGCCTTGTCACCATAACTTGGCGCATGCGCGGGTGACGGGAAGGAAGTGGGAGGACTACGTGGACCCCTTGAAGACCACCGCTCAGTGGAAGATGCAGTATCCCGCGCATATGGTTTTCCCTCCTGTGCCAAACTTGCTGGATTGTGAAGCGCACCCTGCTTATGACCCAGACTTGCTGCTCCCACCTGTGGCGGCAAAGAGGAAGGGCCGCCCAAAGATGCAGAAGCGCAAGCTGGGGGTCTTGGAGAGGATCGGTTCCAAGAAGGCATCCAAGTGCAGCAAGTGCGGTAAAGCAGGACACCGCAGTGATAAGTGTAATAGAATCTAGCTTTCCAACTTAGTGCAGTTAAGTTCAATTGCTAAGTGCTCTTAAGTGTTGTGAAGTGTTGAAAAACTTCAGACTAAACTACTGAGAAGTTGAATTCAGTGCTGAGTGCTGATAAGTTAATGCCAATGAAATTGAAGCATTCTAAGATGAAATAATGCATGCTCACAATTGGCATCACGCATCATTAAGTGATGCATTTGCACACGGAATATTAATGAATGCTTACAATTGGCATCACTCATCAGCAATTGATGCATTTGAAAGTACATGATGTAATGCATGGATGCTAGGATGATCTGGGATGTAATGGCGATTACATGATGTAATGATGTAATGATGTAATGATGCAATGATAATGATAATGATGTAATGATGATAATGATGTAATGATGTAATGATAATGTAATGATGATAATGATGTAATGATAATGTAATGATGTAATGTAATGATGAGCATGATCTGGGATTGAAATGCAATGCATAATTATCCCCGATGTGGATTAAAATGAGATGTCTACACCCGATGTAGATTAAAATGAGATGTCAGCCCCCGATGTAGATTAAAATGGCATGTCAGCCCCCGATGTAGATTAAAATGAGATGTCCGCCCGATGTAGATTAAAATGAAGTGTCCGCCCCCGATGTAGATTAAAATGAGATGTCCGTCCCTAGTTGGATTAAAAATGAAGTGTCCGCCCTGATGTAGATTAAAATGAGATGTCGGCCCCGATGTGGATTCAAATGAAATGTCGGCCCCCGATGTAGACTTATCCCTATATATATACTACAGTATATGTATAACGGTGTGTGTGTAATGTGCAACTTACAGAACTCATGTAACTTATCTCACTTTTGCACATGGTATTTTTCATGGCATAATAGTGAAGATATCTGATGGTCAACATGTGTGGTTATACACACATATGGGTTTTGCTGATTGAAACCCATGGAAGTTATGGTCCACTTCCCAATATATATATATTAGGTGTATCAACTTAAGTGAGTCAGTCACTTAAGTGATAACTTGTCAGTAACCTATTATCTACTTGGGCATATGGCAGTGCACTAAAAGAGTATCAAGTGATATCTTTAGTTTCCAAGTAGATTCAGACAAAGCTTGATAATAAATCAAAGCAGTGTCACACACACACACACATGTGTGTGTGTGTGTGTGTTGTCTATAACAACCTCTATCAGATGTCAATGTGATTTACTGATCTGAAAGAGTTACATGCAATTGAACTGGTCAATACTGTATCAATTGTCAGAATGCAATGTATAAGTTGTTGTTGCTCCAGCAATTGTGTGTGGGACGCATGGACAATGCTCAACAGTGACCAGCTGTTATTTGAGCATTGTATACTGCCTTCGGGTCTGGAGATATCTCCATCCAGCCCTTCAGCATGTTGGTTGATCCTGTCCCATATCTATCGCCATCACTTGACATCCAGTACGCACATGTGTTTACTGGATGGTATCTATGTATTATGTGTTGATATGATACTTTATTATTACACTTATGAGTCAGTGTATTGTCAACTTACATAGTAGTGTCAGTGACTTGATTATTACACTTAGGAATCAGTGTAATGTCATGCATTATACTTAATGATGTCAGTGTTACAACAATATATAAGTCACTGCATAGGTACTTTGTGATTGAGTACACTATGTGTGTGTGTGGGATATGTGCTACTACACACACTTGTATATAGGTAATTACTAATTTATTACACTATACCAAGTTGATCTATCACATAGGATGATCTGTATACCACTAACAGCATGTATCTAACATGATGTATATCAACTTAGTTAGTGACTGTAATCCTGCATATCTCATCTGCAGTGATGAGTTGCTTGGGTCTATTTCACACATGGTTCCGGTGAGCATTCCTTTCAGTGATCCATAATAGAACAGTATACCCATCCCAAATCCTACGTCAGGGTATACTGAGCTAATTATTGACCATGAAGAGGCACCTTACACCAAGTGGGTTCATTTATAGTTTACATGCACAGCAGGTATGCTATGTGATTTATTTTGCAATGTCTGATGCATTGTTATATGAGACCATACATGCCAGCTGCTAACGTGATCAAGCTGGGTTATGCATGCCAGCTGCTATCGTGATCAAGCTGGCTGCATAAATGTATGCATGTGTCACTGTATAACAAAGTGGAATCAAACTGCATGATATAGTTGCACAGTATAACAATGCATGGTACATCTTGCTGCATGCACTTGGTATATACTGAATGAATAGTATATACTGCAAGTGTGTGTGTGTGTGGTGCTGCATGTATTGTAAGTACTGCACACTCATATAATTGTACACACATGTAAAATTTACTGCACACACTATGATATTTGCTGCACAGCATCCACTTCATCTGATGTCATACTATGCGCGCGCGCGCGCGTGTGTGTGTGGTATAGTTACACACACTGCATATGGTACACACATGTATGATTGCAACTTGTATGTAAATCTGCCAGTGAATGGATAAATACCATCTCTTATGTGCAAGTATCACAGATTTTGAATGGCATGCTGCATACATATACCATCATCGCGCGTCATCTGTTCATGATGAATCTAGCAGGTATGTACATATCCTGTCAAGGTAAATCATAATGCGCGCAGACGAGTGATTTTTGCAACCATTTGAAATGACGATAGTTTGATGCGTACACTGCACTGAAAATTAGTGCGAGTAAGCAATTTGTCAAAGTCGCTGTTGTGCGCGCTGCGAATGGGGAGCATACTGTCGCAGCTATGTACGGCATATGATACGAATGCCATTTCTCGCATGGATCATATTCTGATGATGATTTGATCATACTCGCGTCAGTTTGTCGCATATCTTACAATTTTGCGAATGATAGCTGCGCATATGTGCGGTCGGTATGCTGTATGCACACCTTTTCGCGCTGTTATCTCTGACGGTGATATGCGAGCGTATGCGTTTGCGACGATATCTCCTCGCACACTCCTTTCGCTGTTTATTCCGGTTGATATTATGCGAGATATGTCGTGTATGTGCGACTACGGCGCCTGTATGATATACGCGATCCGCGAACCTGCACACACAAAATACAATATCTCTACTGCTGCACTCACACTTGATGCGTCCTCGTTCGTCGCCTTGACGAGTCAGAGAATACCACTCTTAGGGATCGCTAGCAAGCGATATGATATATGATATATGGCGCGGCTATTATTGAACGTTAACAGCTCGCGCAGCGTATGTGTGGGTATGAGTGCAGACGCTTCTCCAGAAGTGCTGCTGTAGCTCAATGCTACCTCATATTACTCCAATGCCCCGCACCTCACAGGTGCTACCACAATTGGGTTGTGAACCCGCGGCATTGGGTGAACAACAGTATCGGCTGATCGAATAAGCCATGTGATACCCGCATGCTTGTCCAGTTCATGCTTAAGCCCTGTACTTGGGGCTGTACCTGGGCTGTACTTGAAAACATTGGAAAAAAATATTTTTGGAATCTGTTTTTTTGGGCTATTACGCTTATTCAGTCCTTACTATGGACAGTCTCCAAAGATTTAACTGAAAAAACATTTTACACTTCCTGTTACAGCACCTCAAAGTTAGGTCAGTATGGGCATTGGGTAGGTAAGGGGTAGGTAGGGGGCAATACCTACCCTGTACCTGGGCTGTACCTGGGCTGTACTTGAAAACATTGGAAAAAAAATATTTTCAGAATCTGTTTTTTTTGGGCTATTACGCTTATTTAGTCCTTACTATGGACAGTCTCCAAAGATTTAACTGAAAAAACATTTTACGCTTCCTGTTACAACACCTCAAAGTTAGGTCAGTATGGGCATTGGGTAGGTAAGGGGTAAGTAGGGGGCAATACCTACCCTGTACCTGGGCTGTACCTGGGCTGTACTTGAAAACATTGGAAAAAAACTTTTTGGAATCTGTTTTTTTTTGGGCTATTACGCTTATTTAGTCCTTACTAAATGAGTAAAATAGTCCTTACTAAATTAAGGCCCTACTTACCCTTGTTTATGTATAGACATGACCATATTTACCTTGTACTTGAGTATAGATACATGATAGGTAGGGCCCTACTTACCCTTGTTTATGTATAAACATGGCCTTACCTGACTAGTACTTGAGTATAGATACATGATAGGTAGGGCCCTACTTACCCTTGTTTATGTATAAACATGGCCATTTCCGATCAGTACCTGAGCATAGATACATGATAGGTAGGGCCATACTTACCCTTGTTTATGTATATACACAAACTCATGCTATCTATTTACACTACACAAATGCCATGTCGTACTGCAGGCCTAAGTACTTAGCAAGCTCGTCCTCGCTAGGATTTTCATCCTGGACATTCTGCTCGAAGAAATCTGCTCGAGGGTCAAGAACCACCGCAGTTTGCATGCAAGGATGCTTCACAATTACTACTTGCGACGCGATCTGATCTGCGAGCATGAATGGCTCTGTGGTATCGAAGACGGTGTCAGGGTTCTCGGGGTCATCGTAAAAGAAACAGCCAGTGAAGCTGTCCGGGCCAACTATGGAGTTCATCCGGTTATACATGGCGATCTTCGCTTTTGTCGGCTTCTGCAGCCAAGCCGCCTTGACAAATATGTACTCGACCCCACCAAGCTTGATGGCATAGACGTCTTCAAGACGGGCGAGCCTGGCACGCATGTATAATTGAGGAATTAGTTTGCAAAAACTACTGGAATCGTCTGAACATGGCCATGTTTACCCAGGGTATCTAAGGAAACTAGGTGAACATGGCCCTGTTATCACAATACATTACTAGGTAGGGCTAGAACATGGCCATGTTTACTCATTAATCATAAGCAGAAAGGCACGCACCTACCAGTCTCTTCCTCTTCACTTGTTCCACGCACGCGTTCGATGAAAAAAGAGCGGAAATAACACTGGACAGTTTTGAACTTCTTGTCCACAGCAGCGATGCGGAATCGCATGTTACCCACTTGTACCTTGTTAAACCTGCGGCACTTTGTGGGGCAACCACGCAACAACTCGATTTCGTCGGGAGTGAATGGTCGTCCGAGCCAAGGAGTCGGATCTTCGTCGGCGGCTAGACGGCATGTCATCCTCCTTTGCAGTCCTTTCTTCAAGCCACGACCGCCTCTCTTGACCCTGCGAATCACCTGAGTGATTAGTTTGTGGAAACGTCGATGGAAATCATGCACGAACATGGCCATGTTTACTTAGTGTTTCATTCAGGCATTGATTAGATGAGGCCTTACCTTGTTCGTAAGTCCTCATGATATGCATCAAGCAGGTCTTGCAACCGTCGGTAATGCCCCACATTGGTGCGCATCCAAACATCGATGCACGCTCGCTCGCCTTCGGTCAATGTGTGCTTCTTTCCTTTATCGGCCACAACAACGCGGTCCCGTACAAGAGCGGGGACGACAAGTGGCCGTGGAACTTCGTTGCGAAGTGCCATAAGTAACCCTCGTACATACTGAATGGTCTTCTGCAGCCCCATTCCGTTCATGATGCTCTGCACCGGGAAGGCATTGTTCTTCACCCACCTCCCGATTTTGCCATTTAAGGACTCGAATACGAACATCCAATACTCGCGAACCGGCCCGAGGTCTCGAAGTTGGTCTACCACGTGACACAATAGATGTGTGTTGAGGACCCACCAGTGAGGGCTCGTCCCATGTCGCGAGCTCTCCATGGTGACGAGCCACTCTCTAATGTACTTGTCAAGTGTCGGCAGCTCCTGAATCCCCATGTTCACCATCAACAATAGGTAGGTAGGGCCATGTCCCACCATGTTCCTAGAAGGTCATGAACGGGTATGGCCATGTCTAACCATGTTCCTAAGGGATAATGGTCAAGTATGGCCATGTTCACTCTGTAAACTAGGTGGGCATCGCCATGTGCATTCAGCCTTCACACAAAATGTAAATTCTTGGTGACGCGACAGGGAACATGAGAGCAAGGTACCAGAGAACCGCACCTTCAGATCGATCTCGTGGGCCGTGATTTCCCGGACTATCGTTGAAAGTTGCCCCACCAAACGTGCGAGTGCATTGGGTGAGTCATCGTCCCTTAGCCATGCCGCGAGGATCGCGAAAAGTCCATTTCTGAACATCACCAAATATTCGTGGGCTTTTAGCTTCTTTGCGTTTCCGTCTGAAGACAGTTTCAACAATTTCCATTGACCCGCTCCCCATTCCCGTGGAAAGCCAACTTCCTCTCTCGCGAATTCCTCGGCTCTCTTCAAGCACCTTCCCGTAGCGGTGCGCACGTCGACAATCTGCCAAGGGGATGTCCTTTTGGTGTAGTTGCCATTCGCATCTGCTCAAGTGTCGGACCCGACCATAATTCACGTATTGACAGATGTCACATCCCCTACCCTATGACCAAGTGTAAACATACATACATACGTCGTAATGCGATTGGCTCAAACTAACAATGAACAACATATCCAAACTAATGTGCATGCAGCCTGCCACACGCACGATCACCTAACAAGCAACGGATAAGGTTAGCAAGCTAAGCAACCATACAGTCTTCGAAAGCTGCTCCATGTCCTGCAGCCATCGCCTGCAAACAAGTCAAGCAAACAATTAGTAAGCGCACAATCATGTGACCCTCAAGCACCCCTCAAATCACTGCCCACGACAAAGCTGTCAGGGTCAGTGATTGTGGGCCGTGTGGCCGCCCCAATGACGGCGACCGTCCCAGGGGGTAGCAGGTCTTGGTGTTGCCAGTCGTCGATTACCTCCCGGCGGGCGTCTTCCTTCATATCATTTAAAACTTGGGCGCCCGGGTCCACCATAAACCGCTCTACGGTATTCGCGGCCTGCGCAGCCTCTGCAGGTTTGGCTGCACCCCCTTGAGACCCTTTCGCTGGAGGTATCTGAGTACGAAAGCGGGACGATGGCGTGACTGGGTGTGAAATAATGGGTAAACGGGTATGACGGGTACAACGGGTATAACTGGCATAACGGGTGTAACCGTCACAGCGAGTATAACTAGTTGGGCGGAGTGGGGTTAATCGACTGGGGGAGACAGGTGCTGCCGGGTGGGGGAAAGCGGTGATAACTGAGTGTGAACGTGGGTGTGATCGGCCTGAGGGGCGACAGTGGTGTGGCGAAGCAGGGACAGCGGGGGGTAGACCCTGTCAGGGGGCTGCAAAGGGGTCTCCCCCCCGACCTCGGGGTTGAGCGTGTCCATAGTTGTGACAGCTGTCGCGATTATGAACAGCGCTGCGTTGTGGCGGGCGCCGTGGTGGCCGGGCTGCTGATGGGAATGCCCAAAGCAGGTAGCGGCAGTCAGCGCTGAATTCACGGGGTCGGCTCAGGCCACACAGCGAAAACACACAGTTAGATAAGGTTTGAGAATTCATGGTGTTCAGGCAGAGATTAAGTGTGGTGAATCCACTCGGCAGTCATACAGCCGGAACGCGCGTGAATGCACACTTAAAAACGGTCAAAACGGGGTCCGGAAAGAGGAACAGTTGCCTCTCTGGAGTCTGAAAAGTCGTCAGAGGTGTTGACGGCTGTGACGTCGTCGGAAGTGGCCGAGCTTAGCCGAGCGTGCTGACTTTCCGAGCTTGTGCTGAATTCGGGTTTTTAAAACGGAAAGCCGCTGGCCGTCTCGGCGTCGCCGCGCACCTGCTCAACACTCTCAGGATGGGAATTCACGGGAGTGCGAACTGTCGCGCCTCACCTGAGAATTCCCTCGGAAACTTGGTAAAGAAAAGTGGTCGTAAACGACGAAGACGATGTCTTCGTGCGGACACGGAGAAGAAAGCAGCAGCGGCGTTAGTGAGTGAAGCCAAGGCTGAGCTGCGGCACGCACACATACCGCAAACGCACGCACGCACGCATGAATTCAGGGTACACTTTTGCGCGCCTGTTTGTTGTCGTGAGGTGAATTCAGGCACGTAGCACGGCTAGGTGGGCCCGGATTGCATAATCGATGAAAATGACATTTAGAAGTCGCAAGAAGTTTCAAGAAGTACTTAGTGGTTAAAAGAAATCATCTAGAGGCAATATTTTATATTTTTGATAATTGTAGTGGCCACAGGGCTGCTTACAGGTCGCGGACGGGCTGCCGTACATACATTGCATATCTTGCGGGCGCGTGAGATATGCAAATGATACGGGGAAGTTATTAGAAGTTGTGAGAAGTATCTAGAAGTCATCCGTAGGCAATGAGAAGCAAAATTTCACATCGGGACATATTCACGGGGTGCTGGGGAGCTAATTTCGTCTGTAAAATGGCTGCAAAGCAGAAATTGCATATCTTGCGGGCGCGTGAGATGTGCAAATGATACGGGGAAGTTATTAGAAGTTGTGAGAAGTATCTAGAAGTTATTACTAGGCATCGAGAAGTGATATTTCACATCGGGTCACATTCGCGGGGCGTTGGGGAGCTAATTTCGTCTGTAAACTGACTGCAAAACATAAAATGCATGTCTCGTGGGCGCGTGAGATATGCAAATGATACGGTGAAGTTATTACAAGTTGTGAGAAGTATCTACAAGTTATTATTAGGCATCGAGAAGTGATATTTCACATCGGGTCACATTCGCGGGGCGTTGGGGAGCTAATTTCGTCTGTAAGCTGACTGCAAAACAGAAAATGCATGTCTCGTGGGCGCGTGAGATATGCAAATGATACGGTGAAGTTATTACAAGTTGTGAGAAGTATCTAGAAGTTATTACTAGGCATCGAGAAGTGATATTTCACATCGGGTCACATTCACGGGGCGTTGGGGGGCTAATTTCGTCTGTAAACTGACTACAACATACTTTTACTTTGCCCTAATGATACGCATATTATTTGCAGTTGCAGGAGTCATGGGGCACTAGCCGTTGCCGGGTGGCGGGTGCTCAAATTCAAAGGTGGCTCAAATTCTGCAACTCCTCTATGGAGACGCCTGAGGCCCTACCCAAGTCCGAGGTATTCAATGGCTGGGTCTGCTGGAGTTGCTGGAGTTGCTGGAGCTGCTGGAGCTGCTGGAGCTGCTGGAGCTGCTGGAGCTGCTGGAGCTGTCGGGCCTGTGGTTGCTGAAGGAGCATGGGC
>LGRX02026093.1:0-85200 GCA_001247695.2 Cymbomonas tetramitiformis | reverse complement strand
TCCTGGCACGCACCTCCTCAAGGTCACGGCCAACCACTCCCGCACCAACAGGCAGCAGAACCCGCAGCGCCTCCTGCATCCTCCTGGCACGCACCTCTGCTGCCTCCCGCGTCATCCCTTGCGGCACAGCTCGCAGCCAGAGCCCCCGCCTCGGGTGAGCACATTAGCGGGGCAAGAGACCCTGAGCCTGCACGTGCCCGAGCTTGTTCAGGGTGGGCAAGATGCCATGCAGCTCCCCCCACCTTCTTCAGCATCTCCGCCGCAACGGCTCCAGCCTTCCCCACCGGCACTCACAAGACATCGACGAAGTCCAGCTCTCCTCGTGCACCCGGCACCCACTCACGAAGAAGCTAGGGTCCGCCCTCGGGTGAGTAAGCTGCCGACTTCGCAGGCTGAATATGAAGGCCGATCGCTGCCGCCTCCGCATAGGTGGCGTATGCAGCCGTAGCCCTTACTGGAGGGCCGACGAGGAGAATAGCATCCAGATAGGCCAGGACAAGCACCTCAGGGTGTTTCTCCTGAACCTGCTCCAGCATCGTCAGCATTGTCTGGGCGGCCATGTTAAGCGGCATGCCCCCCCCCTGCTGCGCGCCCTCCCTCGACTTGCCGACGCAAATCACCGAACCATCAGCGCTCCCCAGCCGAAATCCAAGATATGCTCCATCCCCATAGCACAGGTCCGGCCATGCCCACACCTCCGGGGAGTCCCGCTTGATCGCCGGGAGCACCTCTCCCCGGTGAACAGCGTTGCAGGCGTTCTATGCCTTGACGCAGCCCCACTCCGGGTGCCTGCGCGACGTAGACAGCACCTCCCTTGACTGCAACCCCAATCTGACCCGCCCGTGCCCCCTGTGCCCCGTTCTCCGGCCTCCCACAGAACCATCCCCTTAAGGCTTCGCCTGCTGCTTGCAGATGACCTTCGCAACCAGCTTCCGGCTAGCAATGGGCCGAACGTTGGCTCCAAGGTCGTCTTTCAATAATACCACCAGCCATGCGCCCACCAACCACTCCCGCACGCCCTCGGGGACACAGCCTGCCCCGAGGCGGTTGCAGCCCTCCCGCCGGAGACATGGACCCCACATGACTGCTCCCAGTGACACGGAGAGATGCCCAGGCCCGAGGCTCGCGGCACATTCCACATGACGTCATGAATTGCCGTCCAGCTCAAGCGTGCGCTCCTGAAGCTCCCGATGCCGACCGCCCTCAACCTTCCGCCTCCTGCCTGTCCCAGCTCGATGGTATTGCTCCAGCCTCCGCAGCGTCTCCTCCGTTAGCTAGCTTGGCAGCCTCCAGCCTTTTCACCGCCTTTCCCACCTGACCCGCCTTCACCAACCGCAGGATCAGCTCCTCCACGTGGTTGTTCCTGCGATACCTTGGCGGGGGGTGTTGCCTCTGCGTCGACCTTGCAGACTAATCTGCCTTGGCTTTTGGTCGCAAGGAGAGACCAGAGGTGGTTCGTCCAGACTCCGTGTCGTCCCATGATTTTTGCGGGGAGTCCTTCGGTATGTTCCTCTGTTCTTTCGCCACCCGTTTATCCTGTGTGCACATGGTTTGCGCGTTCAGCTCAGCAGATCGCCCCATCATGTGACAGCACAGGCGCCAAGGACAAGGAGGGGAAGCACCGGTATGCACACGCACTTCAATCACAGCGTCTGCAGTGATGTTTTTCTTTGACCTTACAGCGTCCACAGCGATGTTCTCTTCATAATCACAGCGTCTACAGCGATGCTCTTCAATTACAGCGCGGTCTGTTATTAAGGCGATGCTCTCTTCTTACCTCATAGCGCGTCCAGCGGCGTGCCTTTCACCACAGCGGTTCACAGCGGCGTTCTTTCACCTCAGCGTCCACAGTGATGCCTCTCAATCAGCGTCCGTGATGCTCTTCTACCTACAGCGGTCCACAGCGATGCCCTTCAATCACAGCGGTCCGCGGTGATGCCCTTCAATCACAGCGGTCCACGGTGATGCCCTTCCGGTTGTTTCTGCCTGGAGTCTGCATCCCCTTGGTTCCTTTACGCTGGGAACATGCAGTGCAGCACTGGAAGAACTCTCAGCAGCTCCATTACAAAGCGCATCAAGTGTGTTAAGTGCACCGTGTCGTGGCCCTGCCCTGCTTTTGCACGCTCCCTGCATCCAATTGGGTGATAGTGGGCTGGCCTTGGTTGGTGAGCCTCGCGCCATATATATAGTGTGTGTGTGATGAGGGCAAGGTTGCGGGCGACACATGCTGTGAAGGTGTGATGAGGTGGGACTTGCGGGCGAGGTACGCTTGTAAACCTCAAAAGCGGTTACATTGTTCTTTTCTAGTGAAAACTCGAATGACGTGCAATTGGGTTCGGGCGAGGCGCAGGAGCAACACGGAGGTTGTCTACGCTTACACCTCGGTGCTGATTCGCACCGCAAGGTGAGGCAGGGCTTGGGTGCATGTGATGTGATGTGAAATATTGATTAGTCAGTTGCAGGATGTTGATCGTATATTGCTCCTGCAATGGCATCTATATACCAATGGTTGAAAATGTGTGATTCTGTCATGGGTGCGTAGGTGCTGGCATGCGCCTGTGTGTTATATGCAAGCCATTACCCCGCCCAGAGCTTACCGGTCAATTCAGAGATGCGAGTGGCATCTGTTCTCGCCATGTTAGCATCCAGCTGCGCTGCCCCGTATACACGCCATGCGAACGCGGTCATTGAGCTGATGCATGCCGAATTATGCCAGATGTGGCTCATTGCTAATCAAGCTATTGTGAATTTTGTGGAGATGAATGCTACATGATTGCTATGCTCCGATGCTTCTCACAAACGGCGTGAGCTAATATGCCCGAGATGAGGTCTATAGTGTCTCTAAATCATTCTGGGCAAAGCCATCCAGCTGGTCTTCCTAAGGGGAGCATGGCCTTTGAAACAGGAATCTAGAGGTTGCCCGAGAGATTGCAAGAGCAAAGGTTGCCACCTCGACATCGCCCCGCAAGCAGGCCGTATGGTGATATTTCGAAGTAGAACTGTGTTGCACGAGGTACTTCCTGCATTTAAGGATAGAATGGCAATAACATTGTGGCTGTTCGATGGGAATGAAATCGATCATCGGCACGAGAGTGACCATTAAAGATCGGACGGGCTGTTTTGGCACTTTCCAAACAAACATCTCCGTCAATGCGATTTGCAAGTATGTGGAAAGTTGAAACATGCATGTCGGTATGTGGCCGTTTGCGCACGTGTGTGTGCCAGGACAGCTCATTAGGTACCCTTCGCGTACGGTATGACTCATACCTCGCAAATAAAAATATAAGTATGGGAGGCACGAACCACCGTTGTAAGCTTGCTGCTGAGGGATGTGTCCTCGAATCGAAGACTGTGTAGATCACATTGCGCCTACTTTGCATAGGTTATGGTATGACAAGCTAACTTTTCCAAACTTTGTCGAACTGTCGTCAATATTGTGATGGAATATCATACAGGCCAGTGGTGTCATCAATCCAGGTGTCGGGCAATGCCCCATGGGGAGCACGGCGCGCCGATTCATCTAATACCCGTTCGTTATTCGGGTGTAGAGTTTAGGGCCCCAAAAAATATTGATCTGCCATAAACCGTGATGACAATAATAACACTTGCGAAAACATCGTAGCGATTCGTGTATGCCGACTATTTGTTTTATGTGTGAAAAACTCGGCATGTTATTAGAACAAAGACAACACAAAAGGTAGTGGGGAAGACCCGTTGTAGACCGTGAACAAACAGGTCAAGCTACACTATAAATATACACTATACATGAGACATGAGCTAGGACCACCGAGGATGGCATAGTCATGAATATGCGCACATTGACCGTACGAACATATTACAGTATCGATGTTAACACATTGTACGAAAAATAGAGTCTCTCAAAATTCGGAATTCTATCACATCATCTAAACACCGGCGCATCCAAAGGATTATTGAACGGAGAAAAGGGGGGAAACCCGCACAAAATGTTGTATTGCATTTTTATCTTGAAAATGAGTATTGCTGACCAAGGCAGGGTATCGATTGGTTCAAAGTGTTATTAGTCAATAACGATAGTTACGAAAGAGGTATTAGTCAATACCGACATTGCCAAAAACGTATCAGGTAATACCGATAATAGCCACTCAAGTATTAGTCGATATAGTGATATTCCGATATGTACAAAAAATGTATTAGTTGATACCGATACATTCGAACATACTAATATATCGGACTATTACCACCCAACTACACAGCTATTACCACCCAATACTCGTTTCAACCAGTTCGAAGGTGTCGATGGTTTATGAAGTTATATATATCTACCTAGTTCATTGCAGCCATGAGCGAGTACTACTCTATGGTACCTTCCTTAAGGTTTTTCTTAAGTCCTTGTGCATATGCCCGCAAGCCGTGAAGGCCCTCTCTACACCTGCAGTGCTTGCGGGAGGTGCAGCCAAGAACTCCCTTGCCATTTTGGACATGTATGGCACACCTGCCGTCCTCCACCACTCTAAAAGGTCGGTGTTTTTGTGAGCAACTGGCAAGGCAAGATATTTCTCAAGCTCATCTTCCTTGACAGTTTTCGCTATAGAGGCAGTGCCTCTGCCTCATCCTCATCCTCACTGTCACTGTCTAGGAAGCTGGCTACTGTGGTGATTTTAGCGGACTTGGCTTTGGGAGCAGGTTGCACTCGACACTTGCAGCAGCCGCCGGTGTCACTGGTTGGTGCGCCGGGCCCTCAAAATTCAATTACTCCGATATTTTTCCGATATGTCAGTGATTTGGTATCAGTCAATAACGATATGCGCATGCATGTTATTGGTCGATAACGATATTACGTAATGAGCTATTAGTCAAATATTGATATTCCGATAACGCCGCAATAAACAGGTATCGACTAATAGTAATATCACCGATATATCGATATATCGGGTATCGGAAGCGGTTTCCGATAACTAGCCTTGTTATGGACGGCTGTCTCATGGTCCGTGTGGGAAGACCATCATCAAGTTTGGTTCTCCCACAACGAGGACCGACTTTCCACGAATTTTCTTGACACCCTAACCTTCGCTTGGACTCGTACCCACCGGATCATTTTGCCACAGGGGTCTATATTTTGGCATCGTGTGCCTCATGAGGCGTCAAACTTTATATGTTGGTCCCCACACTCGCGTATGTTCACGGGGGTGTCACTTTAAGCTTAACATTTCTAAGATTTTCTGCGTATTGCCCTCGCGCGTCTACCCATGCACCTTTAACTCACATTTGCGGCATGAAGACTAACTCCGATGCAAATTTTGACTTGACACTCCAGATCGGGCAACTCGCGAACTTTTCAACATGGGCTCCGAAATTTTTATCCGGGGAACTTTACCCGATGTCTACCGTATGGCCCGCCAATTCCTAGGATGCTCTGCCACCACTGCGGGTGTAGAGCGTGCTTTTAGTGCGGCTGGCAAGATGCACGATGACCTGCGCAAGAACACTTCGGAGGGCACACTTGAACATATGCTTAGAGTCAGAATGAGCACTGACTAGACCGGTTGCAAAAGTGGGTACACGGTAATATTTTGATAGCAGCCTGCTGTAATATTTTATTAGCCTGCCTTTTGTCATACCTTGTCAGCTTGCTGTGAAAATATGCTAGTCAGCCTGCAATAATTCTTTGATATCACCTTTATCTTGTTCTGCACTTTTGGTCTACCCCTGTATATCTGCTTATCTTATGTGATAAACTGTTTACACCCTAATAATCGGTTTGATTTGATAACCGGTTATCAAATAGGTTAGGCTGCCTGAATATTAGGTACACAATCGGTTTGCAAAAAACAGTAACACTAATCGAATCGGTTTGAACTTTTCATAATCGGGTACATAATAGGTTTGCTATTCAGATGCAATCACAATCGAATGGGTTTAGCACGTCATATGGTCAGTCACATATTCGCTATTGTGTGCCTAAGACAAAATGGCTTGATGTATCACTTGACTGGATTACTGACCTGCCTGTCACCACTAACGGGCACGACAGTATATTTGTGGTAATGTGTCAATTCACTCATCGCTGTCATCTCATTCCTTTCAACATGACCTGGACTGCTCAGCACACTGCTTCAATATATATGCAGCATATCTTCAAGCTCCATGGTCTTCCGAGGAACATCCTTTCAGATCGAGATCCCAGATTTACTTCTTCATTATGGCAAACACTGTGGAAATCTACTGGTACGAGATTGTCTATGACGTCTTCACACCATCCACAGTCGAATGCAAGCAATGAGCGAAGCCATGCCTTCATTGAGGACATCCTCAGGTATTTTTTTCATTTGTTTGATGCATGATTCACCAACCTCTGGTTAATAACTGATTAGAGAGTATTTTTTACCTTAGGTGTTGTTGCAATGATACTTCAGCCAATTCGTGGGAGGACAAGTTGCCTCTGGTGGAGTTCGCAAATAACAACACAGTTTCTGCTACGACTGGTTACACACCTTTTTATCTTGACTCTATGGCGCAACCACTTTCGCCTCATGATCTGGGAATCACTATTCCGCCAGAAGCTCCTGTTCCAATACAGAATGCTATTCGAGATCACTTTGACCAGTACTCGGCTGTTCATGCCAATGCGGTAGACAACATTTCCCGAGCAGCAGAAATCAACCGAGCCAGATTCAATAATAAGACTCACATGCCCCGACAATTCGCAATAGGGCAGAAAGTTCTTCTACGGACTGAGTTTATTCAATGAACTGGTTTGACAGAGGCAGGCAGACACTTTAAGCAGCCATATATTGGGCCGTTTACCATATCCAAAGTTGTCAGCCATGGACGTGCTTATGAGCTAGATTTCGGGGATCTCGACATTCGTATCCATCCGATTCAGCCTGTATCCAGAATAGAGTTATACAATGACTCGATCCAAGCACCTTTGCCTCTGCCACAGATGATCACCGAAGAAGGGCAACCACTATTTGAGATATCACACATACTCTCAGATAAGATCACTAGAGGTGTCAAGTACTATTTAGTGCGATACGCAGGCTACGGCCCTGAACATGACACCTGGGTCAAAGCCGCATAGCTGACCAATGCAGTAGACATAATAGCTGTCTATGAAGGCTAACAATATATTAAAGCCTATTGCCCTTACTTCTTGTAATATATACTAATACATGTCGATCATCTTTATACCCTGCTCTTAATGTTCTATCATTATGTTGTATCAGGAGCAGGGAATTGATCCTTCCTTGCTAAGGTGTAGTGAGCCTTGTTCCAAATCATACCCTTGCACAGATACGCATACATGCGGGTACCATATCTGTGGATAAATAAAAACTGCTATGCTGCCTTTGCCAGACCGTGGTTTGTCATTCGGATCTTATGGCCAGTAATTCCGCAGCTGCCGGAATACTGAGGTAGACGGAGTTGTGATCCTGAGTTGTGTTTGACATACGTACATAACTAAACGAATTCACATTAGTACGTTGTCGAATCCATCCTATGAAATATTCGTCAGTGCGCGCGTACCGGACGGAAAAAAAGAGTTTGGCAGACGGGTGAGGATTTAAAGTGGACTTATAAAGACCCTCCGATATCTCGTAAGCAGGGCCTTCTCCGTTTGCATTAAAACAAACCTTATTAAAAAAAGGTTCTCCATTCTGCCTGTGAACCTCCATAGCAGCTTCAGGAGGGGAGGAAGGGGTGGATGCACTATATAAGGCCGTGGAAACAAGTGCCCAATGGGTCGAATCGTCGATCGGCAAGCGCAATATCTATCCGTAACGTAAACCTCGGAAGATACCCTGAGCGTCACTCTGAAATACGAAACGCAAAGCAATCAGGGGGGCAACATCCCAAGAACTGTAAGGCTAAAAGCCTAAGGTGAGGGTTTAAAGTGGACTCAATTCCCCCCGATATCCTAAAACACCTTGAGGGACGCCTCATCGGTGTAAGAAGACTGGCCAGTTCAACAACAAAGACATCAAAGACATATACGAAGGTATGCACCATATATTGTGAGGTCACAACACTTCTAAGAGGGGAGATCTGTCAACCCCGCCGCCAGCTCCACAGACTGCTCAGGCCTCCCCGGAACCGCCGGAGGACGAGATAGACGAGACGGTGTCGCCGGAAATCTGGCAGCAGCTTAGGGACCTGGAAAAGGAGTTCGCAGATGTCATTTGCACCGAGCTGCCAAATTCGGTCCAGTCAAGGGAATTCAAGTCCGGCATCCGGCTCAGGCCAGATTGGAGTGGGAACGCCCTGCACCGGCGAGGATACAAGTTGTCGCAGGAGGAGTTGCGGCAACTCCGGCAACAGCTAGATGAACTCTTAGCCAAAGGGTACATACGACCCTCGGCCTCTCCGTGGGGCTGCCCCGTGCTGATGGTCCCCAAACCAAGTAATCCCAAAGAGTTGCGTCTAGTCATTGACTACAGACAGATCAATGAGATCACGATCAAGGATAAGTACCCCCTCCCGGATGTACAGAGTCTCTTAGATGACCTACAAGGGGCTACCGTCTTCTCTACGATGGATGCCCTTTGGGGATTTTGGCAGGTTCCTATGAAAGCAGAGGACGTGGAGAAAACCGCAATGACTACGCACTTTGGAGCGTACGAGTGGTTGGTCATGCCCATGGGATTGTCAAACTCCCCAAGTACCTGGCAAAGGATGATGACCCAGTACCTCGGGCACCTACCCTTTTGCAGAGTAGATGACATCAGGATTTTCTCAGCTGAGGTTCCGGGTAAGAGCGCCCATGAGGTACACCTCGACCACCTCCGCCAGGTCTTGGAGGCATGTCGAAAGAATTCCGTCTATCTTAAAAAGTCGAAAGTCAAACTGTGCAAACGAGCAGTCCGGTTCCTAGGGCACGTGGTGGATCGGGATGGATGCCGCCCACAGCGGGATAAGGTTGCGTCAGTGCGCGACTGGCCAGACCTAGAAACTGTCACACACGTGCGACAGTTCCTGGGCATGTGTGGCTTCTACCGAAGGTACATCCAGAACTTCGCAGACATCGCGTACCCACTGACCCGCCTCACCAAATCCGGTGTGGAATGGACCTGGGGCGAGAATGAAAAGGCAGCATTTAAACAGCTGAAAACTGCTTTGATCTCCTCCCCAGCCTTGGCCCTACCCGATCAAAAGGGCGCAGCAGACGGTTCCAGACCCTTTTTCGTACAGACAGATGCCAGTGGAGTAGCACTAGGGGGTGTACTCATGCAGGATCAGGGACGAGGCTTGCAGCCCTTGGCCTTTGAAAGCCGGCAGTTCTCCAGCGCAGAGCAGAACTATCACGCTGGGGAACGGGAGCTTTGTGCCATCCATCATTGTACCACGGTCACCTGGAGACATTATCTGATTTTTACATCATTTAAGCTCATGGGAGACCACAAACCCCTTCAGTGGCTCTTCGCCCCAGCTAGGGAGCTCAGCCGACGTCAGGCTCGCTGGTACGAGGACTTGGTAGAGGTAGGAGTCCATCAGATGGAGCACGTGCCAGGGCGCTGTTTGGTAGTACCGGATGCGCAGTCCCGGCGACCAGACTATCAGGAAATGTCAGCCAGAGAAGGTTTGAAGGGAAAAGGGATTGTGGATCGCGCCACGGATAGCTCATGGGGCGCCTAAATAAATTATTGAAAAAGTGATCCTTGTGGGAGGATCTAGAGCGTTCTAGGTCCTCCCACAAGGATCTCGGGATAGTAGCCAACTGTGGACTCACTCGCCCCAACAAGCGGTGCGAGTTGCTTAAGGTCCTCATATGCATGGTTGAGTATGGGGAGGCTGGCGTTTGGCCATTAGAGTTTCCTTTCGATTGGTTCCCAATGCTCGACCACTACGCTGTCGACAACCGCAAGCAGGGTGCGTGGGTGTGGTGCGAGGAGATCGCAACCACTCGCATTGTTTTCCACGACCATGGAAACGACGACGATGGAAAATTCACCTCCTCCCTTGTGTCGTACAAGTTGTGCAGCAAGTGCGCTAAAACTTGTCAGAGGATGGTGGTGCCTCTCGAGAGGCACGAGCGCAATGCAAGTTTGAATATTTATGAACGTTTGAACGTCAAGTTCGAGCTAATATAGAATATAACGAATTAGCACAGACTAGTAACGATAACGAGCAAGTAAAACAAATAATATTTGTTTGCAAAAACAAGTAATAATATGCATAAACTTGTAAGTGTACATGTTTTTTCACCTATTGAGCTAGTGTCCAAGCATGGCATACACGTCTCGAAAGTACAGCATTATGTAAGCCTATTATGTACGCTTTCGCTTGGCTTGTTCCTTCCCTACGGGTCCCTTCGCGGCTTTGTCTAAGGCTTTCTCAACATCGCGTGCCAAAACCTTCAGGACTTTCTTATGCTCCTCGTCCACCGTGTTGGTGAGGTCTGTGCCCGCTAGAAAGTACTTCACGAACTCCTTCGTAACGAAGTCGAGATAACCCCAATGTAAGGCCGAGTTCACGGGGTTCAGCTGAACATCAGGGTCGTAGGAAGCCACGCCCTTCAACGCCAAGTTCGCGGAGAACACCACCCGGGGCGTGCCATCCGCATTGGCCACCCCTTGGTGTACCCCTCCCACCACCGCGCAGTCGCCCAATCCCACTTTCTCCTTTCCCCCAACGTTCCTTGCATACGCGTCGAGGGTTTCCTTCGAGAGCATGAGGGCGCGCTGCTCGTGGAATTGGACATCGCAGTTCAATTGCAATGCCCCTTGCGTCGATTGGCCTAGGAGCTCAACCGACGCATCGAAGGACGGTGTTAGTGCACAACAAAACCTGTCACAACCTTGTTGGGAATGATGGGCCAAGGTAGGCCACAATGGCCAAGTGATGAGGGCGTTCGGTGAGAGGTTGGTTCAGTGGCTGGTCCAAGTGCCAAGGTTGCCACCCCGTAAGGGAGGAGAGGACCTTCCCCGATTTCTCCGCAACCAGGTTGTCGTTGATTAAAAACGCTTGGTTCTCGACGGTGTACGAGTTACGTAGGTTTAACTCGTTGACGAAGACGTTCAAGTGCTTCCGATCTTCGTCCTCGAGGAAGTTGTCGTAGAAGTCCGTCAAGATTTCCCCCCCCCCGTGTTTCGCGGTTTCATGAAACACCTCTAGCTTTCCTCCGGTAAGGGTTACCATTCCGCTAGGAAGTTTGTCCCAATCCGGCACCTTGTTCAACGCATCACGCCACATAAGCGAAGAGCGCCTTTCCAGATGTTGTCGCGTGTCTTCGGGTAAAGACACCACGAAGTTGTTTGCGAAGCCTATTGCTCGCGTACGATCGAAGTCGTCCAAATATTTTTCTTTGCCTCTTGCGGGTTTCTTTGACTGTCCGCTGCATTTTGCGCATCGCAGCTCGCCTTTGCCTCTTTTTACCCGGGTGCAGCGTTTGCCCTCGTGGTCCATAGTCGACGGGTCTTGCATGCATTCAATGAGCTTTCCCTTCTTGTTTAACTGTCCGCATTCGCAGATCTCGGCAAGTGTTGATTGTTCCATAGTCGTTACGATTTACGTTCGGGTTATAATAAATTTCAACTTTCACGAAAGGAAATAAAAGCGCCACTAACTTGCATATTCACGGCCGTGAATTCCAGATTCACGGCCGTGAATTCCATATGTCCGAATGGAACCAAAAACCGTTCGATTTTAATCGAACGGCTTTTGGTTCCATTCGGAAAGATTCACGGCCGTGAATCTAAAATTCACGGCCGTGAATAACAGGGATATATGACCGACCTGTTTTCATCTCATGCCCTTCACACGGGTGCTATGTCACGCGACGGGGAGTTCGGGACGACGGCGATAAACGGTGCATGCGCCCGCCTTACCCCTTCCAGATTCACGGCCGTGAATTCCATATGTCCGAATGGAACCAAAAACCGTTAGATTTTAATCGAACGGTTTTTGGTTCCATTCGGAAAGATTCACGGCCGTGAATCTGAAAATCACGGCCGTGAATAACAGGGATATATGACTTTTATTATATTATAAATTGATAGTTATCAATTATCTTTAGGGGGGTCGAGTCCAGCCCCCACTAACCCCCACCCGACCCCCCTCACACCCCCAACACTTACTGCCTCCCCCGGAAAAAGATATAGTACTAAATAATAAGACGTGGCCCCAGAGTTATCTACGACAGTTGCTGTTTCTGTGATTGTGCGGGTATTGGTTTTTTTGCGGCTCACTGTCTGTTGGGTCCGCCTAACCCCTTCAAGAGATGCGTATTCACGGCCGTGAATTCTAGATTCACGGCCGTGAATCTAGAATTCACGGCCGTGAATAACTGGGATACCGTTTTTGGCGCGACTCGGAAAGTTGCAAAGGGGAAATACTTCGAGAAACAAGTTGCCGATATACGACCGATTGTGACTAACTAAAAGATGCCTCGTGATAAGTGCGGTGTATGCTGTCCGAAAGCACCTAGCAAGCAAGATTTACGGCGAGTAGTGGCAATGATATTGGGACCGTATGCAAAGCTCGAAGAGATACGCCCAATTTACTGGCCTGCGCAACTCGGGTCCACAGGTGGAAGAAATGGGTATTCGCAATATAAAGTTGGAGAGCTTTTGATTTTGTTGAAATCATATTACGTACATATCTTAGGAAGTGAGCAAGCAATTAAAGAAGGTCAACTGGCTTTATTTTTTTCCGCGTTAGCTTCAATCCGGCCTACAGACAGCGGGCTCGAAGTATGCTGTGATAGGCATAATACAATTGTAGCTTACGACGCATGGGTAGACGAAATCTTTTATTCATTCCAGTCGCCAACACTCTCCGATATATGCCAACCTACTGAACCCATAGGGCAAAACAATGTGAACGCGGAGGTTGCGACATGTTGGACGAGATTGAACCGTATGAAACAACGGAGCGCGTTGTGGACGACAATGCGAACGACAAAGCAAACGACGACAACGCGAGCAAGTTGTTTCCGAAACGAAAACGGAGTGCGTTGTCAACGAGGTGTGCTCCTCTGAAAAATTTACCATTTAAAATAACGATACCAAGGGTATGTGATAAAGGCACTAGTTTTTATCCCACAATCGCACAACAATACACGCCTCTATTAGCAGTTATTGGCAATTTGTTTCACGGAAAAAAAATTGGGGATTTTTGCTGCGGTAAGGGACCTCGCTACGTTTACAACAACCTAGTTCGGTTCAAACCGAAGACGATCTTTCTGAGCGATAAGCATCCTGCGAAAGGCATAAGACGCCTAGACTTAGAGAAAATCAAGTGGGAAGAATTCAACCCGCAAGTAGACATCATAATATCGTCCTTGCCATATGCAAGAGGGAAGTGCGAACCTTTGTTAGCTGCGTGTCTTCAATCCAACGCCACGATCGTGTGTTTGAAGCTATTGCATTCGTTCGAACGTCCTGTGGTGGGGGATAGTAGAGCTAGTGCGTTCCAAAGACTTGGCTTAAAGATTTTGCTACCGCCTGCAAAGTATCCGGGGTTCGACCGTAGTTTAGGAGAAGTTGAAGCCTGGTATATTTTTTTCAACTTAGCGACAACAAAAGATTTACTAAAGAAAAGTGTCAGTGAGTTTCACAACGTGTTGTACGAAGACAGAGGATACCCGGAAAGTGCTGGGAGCGTACCTTTTATTTATTCTGGCGTAGAGCACAACGTTGCATCTTTCAAGGATCGAGGACTTATTTTGTGGGATTCGCGGAAACAGGCGGCCGGTGCTAATAAGTGATAACCAAAGGTTGAAGGTACTACTCACGGAATTTGAAGCAACGTTGCATGCGCAAACGTGCAAGATAATAGAGCGTGGCTGCGCAAACGAGGCAAAAGGCAAGAAAGGAGGGAAGGAGGGTTGGAATGTTGGGTGGTGGTTTAACATGGGGAGAACAGTGCAGCAAGAGGGGTTTGCCCCTAAGCTAGATGGAACTTGTGCTTTCGGGACGCCCCACCCTTGGCACAAGAAAAAAAGGTGTTTACATGGACGATCCGCTAACAAGTCCAAGCAAGCCGTATTGGAAGAAAGAACTTTACATCCTAGCAGGTGAAATCTTAGAAATAATAGACGCGGATTACAAGAGAGACGGCGATTGGTGCTTGTATGTGTCGTGCATGCTAGCCGGTAAGTGCGAAGTGAAGCGACACGAGGACAAAAAAGATGTTTCGCACCAATACATCATATTTCTTGGAAACTACAAGAACGCGGTTTTGGAGATGGAGTCTCCTAGAGAGGATAGCAAGGGCACCCTTCTCCAATTCTCTGAAAGCCATAAGGTTTTAAAGTGCGATGCGCGGTGCAAACATAGAGTAGCATCTGCAGGTTTTGAGGGAGTGCGCTATCGCGTTACTTTATACAAAATGTATGATAGGCGTCTAAGCAAACCAGCCCCGGTGTATTGGCCACCACATTATATTTAATGTACAACAGTGGCAGGTGAGTACGCCTTTGCGAAATCAGGAGAGTCAACCATAACGTGTTTGCATAGACTCACCCCCGTAATAACGTCTGAAGCACACCATTCGTGCCTTAAAACGTACCCCCTATTGTGCACAGTTAGTTCTGAAGCACAACTTGCACATAGTTTCCCAATATTGTTTCCACATTGCCTAATCGTAAGCATAGCGCCCGCTGAGCAATGGTGGACGCTACGGTGCTCCCTAGTAGCTAATAGTGATAACCAATACAAAAATCGAGCCATGTATGACATGTTTTTTGCCCGGTTGTATAACACCGATAAGAAAGGTTGCATAATATCGTCGAGTTGCCACCCTGCAACATGGTTAGTGTAGTGAAACAAGGGAAACGACCCAGAGAACAATTGTCGCTGGCACGGTGAATATCCCCAGTTCCCACGTGAAGGTACGTAAACACTCATATTTAATGAAACGGAGATCGGCTCCGGCCAAATCACTAAAATCGTGACCCCGCCCGCCAGCGTGCTAATGAATTCGTTCATTAGAAGGAACGCGATTCATGAGCCAGCCAACGCCATTCGTTATCTTCCTCAGCCTTACAAACTGAAATTTTCGAGAAAACTGTGTGCTGATTTTTCGAAGTGATAAAATGGACCCAGCGAGTAGGCAACAGCTTAGAGAGCTTCACACGGACATGAAGGACGGCATACTATCACAGTCTCACTACGAAGAACTGCCTGCAATTGCCTAATGCCATGTGCAATAATTAGCCATGTGCACCGCGTCAAGCTATGCCAGCGTCAATTCCTTATTTTAAGATTGCCGAAAGCATGTCAGCCAGCGACGGCCTTCCTTATTTCGGACCTCTTCCTTATTTTTTTTGGTCCAGCCAGCCAAATCACTAAAATCGTGACCCCAAACGCTGGCTGATTCCTTAACGGTGAATTCCTTAATACTGAGTGTTTACTGTATAACCCCTCCCCAAGACATACCCTCCGTGTATTCGAGATACACATAGCGGTTATGAAAGTCCCATATAGGGTTACCGTCACTATCGTCACTCTCCCATAGGTTCACAGTGTCTGTATACTTTAGCCGGAAGCCAGTTTCGACATACTCGTTGAATACAGTGCCTTTGAAAGCGGTGGGTTGATAGTGGGGGGCTTTATTTTCAAGCAGAACACGCCGTGAGTGCCTATTACAACGGCGCCCACCATTATCACAAGTCAGACAAACCTTCTTAAAGCTTTTCGGAGGCTTCCTCATGATGGCAAGCGGGAACGAGAGCGTTTGACCTGTGTGCACATTATTTGAACACGAGTCGTGAAAAGGACCACCGGTCATAGCCGGATGACATCAAGAAAACTTATTCTAAATTAACGATGAAAACGGGTTATTCTAAAATTATGAAAACTTATTCTATATTAATTATTTTTCCCATCAGGATGGTGGCTCAGGCGGCGGGTAAGACGGATGCAGAGGTCACTGCAGTCTTCGGCACCCAGAGCATGCGGTCTGGGGGAGCTACGGTGGTGGCTCAGCGGGTGTCCTTTGCAGAGTTCATGCGGCACGGGCACTGGATGACCCAGGCAGCTGCTATGCGGTACATACAGCCGTCCACCGAGGAGAGAGTTGCGGTGACTGCTGCAGCTGGGTATTGAGTTTTACTATGCTCTGAGACCGCTTAATGTGTTTTGCAATGCGGTAGGTAGTGCACTTTGTGCCGGCCAGTATGGGTGCTTGCGGGCTATTATTATTGGTGTATTATTACCTGCCATGAGATCTTTGTTTTGTCTCCGTGACATGCATCTAGCTTTACAGTTGTGATTATTGGGTAGCTAGGGTAGCTAGGGGGGTCCGTAGGGTAGGTGTGTCACATAATTGGATGTTATGTGTCACAGGGCAGCGAGTGGAGCGAGCGGTGCTGTGTCACATAACTCGGGTTATGTGACAGACCGGACCGTAGGGCCCAGGTCCGAGCAGTATAAGGTTTGGAACTCTGTAGAGTTCTGCTCCGATAGTTGATCTGATTTCGGGAAGGGTATTATCCCGCCCGCCTTGCCCAGTATCCCGCTCCATCGTTCGGTTTTGGGCCTGAAAGTTATTTGTTTCATTCAGCTTTAGTCCCAGTTCAACAATGCTGGTTTCGTATTTCGTTACATACTTGTCTGTGTATATGTTTCACATATATATTTGCACTACTGATTATTATTGTTATTAGTGCTTCAAAAATACCCTATTCCGTGACATGCATCTAGCTTTACAGCTAGGGTAGCTAGGGTAGCTAGGGGGGTCCGTAGGGTAGGTGTGTCACATAACGACAAAGCTTCACTGACAAGGCTTCAATGCCAAAGGACCACATGACAAGGACCACCTTAACACTGCTGGATGACATCGAATTTTTCCCGATTTTTCAAAGAGGGGGGAATCTTCGATTTCATCTTCGATTTTTTCCCCAATATGCTCTACAGCCTTTCTTAAACCAATAAGAAACTGAATAGATGGGCTTCACCTTAACACTCATCCTTAACTATGCAATTTCAGGACGGATTTTTGAAAGAGGGGGAATCTCCGATTTCATCTCCTATTTTTTCCCCAATACCCCTTGACGTCTACGTCTGCGTCTCGTCTGTGACGATGACGCACTGACGATGACGGTGACGCTCTACTGTAGAGCCCGAGCCCTACCATTCGCATTCCCGTTGCGGTTGCCTTCGCTTGTCCATCGAATTGGCATGCTTTATCGTTTATGGAGAAATCAATTGCTTTTACAATTGCTTAAAACAGCAAACACTTGACTAACGATTGGGTACGAGTATATCACTACTTTCTGCGAGAAAGTGAAGTGGACGGAGCTTAAACCAGAGAGCGAGGAATATTTCAAATTTTGAGACGAGAACATTCCTTGAAACAATGGTTTCTCGAGACTAATTTAGTACAACAGCGATAATTGCTACAAACGGATACTCAGTTTAAACCTGGAAAACTACAACCGCGGTGGAGAGACGCCTTCGTGTGGGCCGTAGTCAGTCGCATTTCTTAATATCCGGTATCCTTTCCCACTCAGACAGAGTGTTACGATTTCTTCGTCTGCTAGACGAGTAAGACGCCATAGAGGTACAGCTGTACTACAGATGTTGTAGTCATTCACAGTTCTGCAGAGCGATACACTTGAAACAACCGACAACCTGGTTCATAAATCTAGTACTCTTAGTGGCTGAAGGCAGATGCAAATATACACTTATTATTAATGGATTCCCGTAGCCAGATACCGCTGCAACAGATCGATATCAAGCCTGCAATAGGAGCGACACTTCGGGTGAGTTCTTCGGACCATCCCTGCCGTGGATTTCCTCCTTCCAAGTGTCGTTATGCAGAGCAGGGACTGAGAGTTTCTTGTGGTTTGACTTGGAAACAGGACAGCACCAATATGACCAATCGGCAAAGATATTCCGAGTTGTATGCGTCGTCGTCGACTCAGTCTTTTGCAGCTGATGTATCGACTCCGCAGTCCACCCGAAACGAGACTCAACCATCTTCAGAAGGAAGCAAGGACTTGCGCCGCTTGCGGAAGAAAGTCCGAGAATTAGAGGGCCTTGTTGCGAGCAAGGATACCTTGATTCAAACCCTGTCCAACCGCGTTTCAGACTGGAGCACCGAGAGGTTTGTTTCCTCTGACTCTTCACCCTTTTGAGCAAGAGCACCGGTGCCTCGTATCCTGGAAAAGCTCCCGTTTTGCGGCAGGAAAGAAAACGTGCAAACTCATTCGGGCTCACTCTCTTAGATTTCATTTCTTCTCTCTGCTTGAGCGGTTTGCTTGCTGAGCACACGCGACGCCTTCAGGGTTTGAGGAGCTGATATCGCACTCATAGACGTGCTTGCGGTGTGGCAGTACGAGGGCGAAGGAGGATGCTGAGCGTTGGAAGAAGGAGTGTCTGATGTGCCGGGAAACCATCGCTAGCTTGGAGAAGGATTTGAAGAGCCTCCTCGAGCAGCTGTCCGACAGTCAGGACCGCGCCGTAAACTCGCGCGTCGTGACTGGCAAAAATCGCGGTGATAATAGTCCCCCCGCGTGGGGAAACCGAAGCGCTGATTTTGTAGACATGCAAGAGGCGGCGCTCAAACCTGCGGACGGTGTCGCTAGGCGAGACGAGCAACGACTGAAAACGCTGCCGAGTTTGCACGATTGCCACGTGGATTTGGTGCTGGACAACACCAGACAGATGCACTCATATGGAGAATATGAGCTGGCCACCCCGATATCCACCCCTGCTCCCACCCCTAAGGTGAGGCCGCACCCATATGAGAACATGTGTGCCGACCGAACCGATTCTGCCTCATGGGCTTTTAGCGCTGGATAGACGTGGCTTGCAGCCTGTATCCCAGCCTCTTTCTGATGTCAGTCAGCTATTTTGTAGGGTTCGCGTCGCATCTCCATCACGCCGATAACGATTAAGACGGAGGCATCGGGGGCTCTGCCGTCGAGCTTGTCTGTTAAGTCGCAATATTCTGTGAAGGACGAAGCGATTCAGCACTTTTTCCAGCACGGCGAAGTTCACACTAATCAAGACTTGAGCCCCGAGAGCCTTTCGGACAGTGGACCGGCTACCGAGGGCTCCGTGCCGGCAGACGGCAAGCCGCCAGAAAGGGAGGCCATCGTCTCACCTGTCATCAGCACTGGTGCAGCCCCCTGCATCGGCTCAGAGGTGATTACGGAAAAAAGATTGACTGAGGTATGCACTCTGCCACCGACAGTGCCAAGTTCGGGCGCTCCTCACTCGCCATCTATTGCGCTTCCGACTGTCCTCGGCTCTGGCCCTCGTTCCAGCTCGGTCCTGTCGACTGTGGCCGGCCACAGGGTTATGTCGTCTGTAATGAGCTCTCGCGGGTCGGCTGCAGCATGACCATCAGCTTGCACGCAACAAGCGACGTGGGCGTCTCATCAGCTTGGCGAAGAAGGAACAGCGGGAAGAGGCCGCGGCGCCGCACATGCAGTACGTGGACTCAAGGGAGGTCAAACAAATGCAAGTCATGTTTGAGTCTGCGCTCCAGGGGAAGAATTTGATCATCGAGGTGAGTGGCAACGCCACCGCATACGCGCAGTTTTCTATCCCCTGGTGTATTACCAGAGCGCCACCGACAAATGTCTGTGTATGCACCCCCCGCCTCGAGATACAGTTAACCTGCTTGTGGTTTTGCGCTAAGGGTTCTACTGCTTGTGCATAAAGGAATGCCACTGTGCAGTTTCGATAAATGTACACTTCTGCCCGCACGCCGTGACCTTATACCGAATAGCTTGCGATTCGCTAATCTGTCAGTATGCAGTAGCTCGTTCGACTGGATGCATAGGGTTCTGAACGTACACTGAAAGCTCCTTGTTGTGTCAGGCTCTTCAACGTGAGCTCGAGCAGAAGTTCAGGCCGCCTTTGCCAAGCTCCTTGGCGGTTACTCGTGGTATGATTGCAGATGACTTCAAGCTTGGTGTTGCTGTTGACGAGCTCGAAAGTGTGAATCTAGATTGACTTCATTAGTCAAGAACAGGACTCATAAACCTAGTTCTTGCAGAGTACCGGCTGCAAAGAGGAAGCTATTCCTTTGAGTAGCTGTGCTCGTACAGCTGCCAAAACTGATTAGACAACTGGCACCATAGATTACAAGAACAAGATGTTTCCTGTATGGCCATTGCCTCCTTGATAGCATTAACTGTTTTTGGTCGGCTTTGGTTTTTTTTAAGAGAAAGACAGCATACCGAAACCAATGGGGGTAAAGGTAGAGAGGCCAGCGTGCGATCGATCCCCAATCGGAGATTTTCACACTGAATTCTTGTTCCATCGCGGATGATTTTTTCGATTAGTGCTCACATTTCGAATTCCATCCTGGTTTGACACGGTAAAATAGCGGCTGCGTGCGTCTGTCCTATCTGCGAGAATTTTCTAGTGCATGATAGCGATGTAGTGTTATCCCTTAGTGTATAGTGTTATCACTTGTTCATTGAGGAACACCGTGCAATTTTCAAAACGTGTTTTAGTCCAGCGAGTCAAAAGCCGCTTTAGAACTTGAAAAAATTGATCATTTGCGGCCACTCCCTTGCAGTTTGATGTCGTTGCGACACTGGGAACCTTTATGGGTGGCCTAACCTTGAAACTGAACAAGGATTAGAGTGCTGAGCACCATCAGTCTCGCAGATAGGACAGGTAAATTCGCACGGATGGGTGCTTCTCGCTCAAGAGCGTGTTTAACCTAAACGTACCGTTTGTGCCCAACGCTCTTGCGATCACGGCGAGAACGGATTCTAGAACCTTCACGCATATGGTCTCTGAAGTTTTTCTGAGCGTTCATACGCCATCGTAGTTGCGGCATGCCGCTTTAGAGCGGATGTTGACAACCGCGGAAATATCGGAAGTGACCCGGGTCATTTCCGATTTCCGTGGGCGCCGTTCCGATCCACTCCGCATATGTGTTGAATGTCCCTCATCAATGTCATCGGAAATATGAAATATGCGAAAACATTACATGATGCCTGACTCAAGCACGCCAGTGAGGCACACATAGTGCTGAAAGCTCTGTTCAGAGCCTTAAGGAACGTTCGCTTGCGCTGCGAGCGAACGGCTGAGCTCTCGAGTTTCAGTGGACCCCGCTCCGTGAAATCGAGAGCTCTCGGGAGCTTCCGATTTTGATTGGAATAACCGATAAAATCGTTCTGTGGCACGAGTAATCTCTCATGATCATGCACTTTGTCTGAATCTTGGTTTCGATTTTCATTGAGAATCAGCCTGATGATCTAATCGAATAAAAATGCAAAAAGCGCTGCAACATACAACGTCAACAGTGTAAAAATCAAAATCACGGGCTTGCTAAAATAGCCACTTTAACACAATGCCGAACCGTCTATGTCGGGGACTCGTGCACGTCGTGGAACCAGCACTTCACAGCCCTTAACACTTAAAGGGCGAATTCAGATTTTGCAGTATAGGATCAGTATGAGCGCGGAAAGTGCCATAACTTCTACGTTAGTCACCTACTTGAGATGTATGAAGTATTGGTATCCATATTTGTGAGTTGAGCAAGGTCCCCCAACCCCGTAAAGGCCACCAAACTCAATATATTGAGCAAACAAACTTATCGGAAAGTGCAGGGGTATGAGTGCCCCATACTAAAGGGTAGGGAGGAATGCGTGCATGCACTCCAACCTAGCGGCATACATGTATGCTCGCGTGCTCTAGGTGTAAGCCGTGATGTAAAGTAGATAGTTGCGTGTGTGCTTTGTTAGGCACGCGAAGTAGGGGCACGAATGGATAAGCAGAACGCGAGATATGCCCCAAACCGTATGCGACACCAACCTGAAAACAGTATCAGTATGAGCAGTATACCAATTCGCCCTTTAAGTGTTAACGCCTTAAGGACGAAGTCCCCGTACTGCAAAGCTGATATTCAAACGCGAACTCGAAAGTGATGCTAAAACTATTGCGGTAAAGTTATGCAAAAGACCTCATTTCTTTGCGCAAATGGGAAAGCATCGTCTAATATCATATTAGCGTGGCTTTATAAAGCTACATCGCAACGTGTAATGCACATCCTTAAGTATGGATCATTGCACGTTTAGCAGTTTGCTGAGAAATCTCTGCACTTTGAGCAGACGCACCAAACGCATTTGGGGAGTTTGGGAGTATTGGGAGTTGGGGAGTTTTACAATGGGAGGCCCTTAAAAAATTGAAATGTTTACCGAATCTAGGGTTTAAGATTTTCCCTAGTTTGATGTTATCTTATTTAAATTTCCGGCAGTTTTAGGGTTTAAGAAATATTCCGGAATTTTACCAAAAAATTGAAGTTTTCGACCTGATTTAAGGAAATATTTTATGGGAGGTTCGACGTTGAACCCCCGAAATTTTACGTTAATTTATACATAATTTCTGGCATTTTCTTATTTCCCGAAAATTTGTAAAACTTTTAGCCTGTTTTAAGGCAATGCTTTTTGGGGGGGGGTTCATCGATGAACCCCCCATTTTATTAACAATTGATTTTTTTTGGCATTTTCCCGATTATTCACAAATCCTAAATATTACCCAAATTATTTAGCTTCTTATACCTTTGCACACCTTCACCACACACAATTTTTTCAAAGCACTATTTTTTTGTTGGGTTATATTCAAATTTTTGTTACCAGCGCGCAAGTTCCGCCTCCAAAGCTTAACACAACTACACCTTGTCCCGTGACCTTCGCCCCATCGCCTGCTCGTCTTCGTGCATTTACCAACTACGTTTCCTGCTGGTTTCCACGTGCTTTCGCGGACCACTACTAACCACAAGTCAAGATGGTCGCCCTAGGTTTTGGCTGAAAACCGACTTCCAACCGCTGCCAACATCCCTAGCTAGCTTCACCCTGGTGTCTTCCGGCCTTCGCCCCATCGCCTACTCGTCTTCGTGCATTGACTTTTGCGGACCACTACTAACCACAAGTCCAGATTGGCGCGACATCCTCGATGTTCTACTTCACATTAGTCACTTTCATCTTGGGGTACGGCTCATCCAATCCAAGATCCCCCACGTGGCGCTGCGAGCAGCAGTACACCGCGTGAGATAAATAGTGCACAGCGCTCATGAAGTTTGCACGCTTCAACTCCACGCCGATGAAAGCGCGTCCCATGCGAAGCGCTCCAATCCCAGTTGTTCCTGCGTCGGACACACCTAATATCTTTCAATACTCCGGCGTGTCCCTCGCGGCAAAGCCAATGCATTTACAATGGCACGCACCACTTCCCATGAACGGTAAGGCGCGGCAGTAATTTTTTTGATAAATTACTGGGATGGTAATTACCGGTAATTTTACCAGTAATACCAGACCACCTTTTCAAATTACCCCTGACTCCATATATAATAAGTGGCAGTAATTATTTTGGTAAATTACTGGGATGGTAATTACCGGTCAAATTACCGGTAATACCAGACCCCCTTTTCAAATTACCGGTAATTGCCGCGCCTTAATGAACGGGTCCAACACCACCATGTCGATGTCGGTTGTGTACCGCTCCACCAACAGCTCCATGAGCTCCACCTTCTTTTTGTCCCACCACCAATGTCTTGACATGCTCTTCGCAGGGCGTGCCGCCCTTCAAGCACCCGACTACGGCGCAATCGTGCTTGAAGGTATCCTGCATTTGAATGGCTCGGAAAGGTCGTGCCTGGCAGTCTACCTCGTGCTCAACGATTTCATTCCTCTGCTCCTCATCCTTTTCAGAAATGGTGGCTTCCCAGCTCGCAGCCATGTGGCTTTCCAAGGCCTTCTCAAAAGCCTTCACCTCTTGGTGACTTAGGGCACGCAAAATATTCCCAGTCCAACAACTCACCGGGAAATAATCAAATGCAGTGTCTTTACGTTGCTGCCCCCTGGTTCGGATGCCGGTCTTGAAGTCCGGCTTCGGAGCCTCCAGCTTCCGTGCGAAAGTCGTGTACTGGTGTCCCAACGACTTTGGCGTGTTCGTGAAAGTAGCGTTGTTGCGGTTCCCCTCCGTCACGTTGTACCCCGGCATTGTCTTGTACACCTGTGATTCTTCCCCCCTTTTCCCTTCCTTTAAGAAACGTAACAAGAAAGCAAAAATATAAGGGTGCCTTCAAAGGAGAAAGTGGTACATTGATCCTACCGGGTGCTTCAACGCCTTCCATCCCGTCTCCAAAGCTCGAAGGGCTTCACTGTCGCCTACGTAAGGCACACACAATGGTGTCTCCGTCGACTTTTCCCAGATCGGCGAAGCGGTGTGACTCTTGCATGCCATCGTTGTTCGTGCACAGCTCGTCCAACTTGACTGCGAACGCATCCCAATCCACCTTCGTGTTGTAGCCGGTCTTGCTCTCTTGGCCCCACGGAACATCCGTGATGACCGCCATCACACAAAACTTATCTTCCGCCGCGTTGTGCGTAATGACGTCCATGGCCCCGAGAGCATCGCCCAAGTATGGCTGCAACAGCGGGATGCCTTGGGAGTTCATGGCAACCGATGCCAACAACAACAACTTCTCCGAATCGTCGTGTCCGTGTTGATGGATTAATAACTCCAAGATGTACTCCACCTTCTCCTCCTTCAACTTCGTGCCCTGCCTCGTCTACTTGCTCTTCACCGGTGCCACCTTCGGCACCTCCAATGAACAAGGCTACACTTAGGCAATTGCAATATCTTTATGGCAGGAAAGATTGATCAGTATTTTGACAGGGTGAGCAACAGCTCTTCCAAATAATTACGTTAAGCTAGAACAGCCTCCACTGGGCTACAATTCATGTCTTATACTTTCAGGGCGCGCATTTCAGATCTCTGATGGATCTGTCCTCTGTCGGCTGGCCAATCACAATCTACCACCTATACAAATCCTGATCAAAGAATCTACACATCAATATCTATCTAGCTAATCTAGTTGCCTCTGACCCTCTTCCTCCGAGGGGGCAACTCAGATTCGTCATCACTGTCAACCAAGTAACGAGTAGGAACAGTCTTCCTATATTCAATTATGATAGGTTGTCTCTTCGGCTTAGATTCGGTCTTCACCACAGGGGCTGGAGCATCATCAGATATGGCATCAGACTTCGGCTCGGGGATAGGCTGATCCTCTTACTGAACGGGTGATGCCGGGGATGTGCCCTTTGGCACCCAGATAAATTCACCCTTATCATCCACGATCAGCTGCAGTCCCAATCTCTTCAACCTTCGAGCTTCAGCCTGTTCCTCAGCATCGTCAGCTACCAAGTCATCGAACTCACTGACGTCATCCTCGGTGTCAGTGTCATATTCACCAGGCGTGTCATACTCCCACTTCGGACTGGCAGTATCAATGTCATGCTTACTGTCCGTGGCACCCGCGTCATCATTGTCATCCGAATCTGGCAGCTTCTCCTTACTCCAGGTCACAGCGCCTCCACCCGAATCGTCACTGTTCGTAGGCGTCGATTGTACAGCCTTACGCCCAGTGTATGGAATTCCGCGATACTCATACTCGTCAGTCTCCATCGTATGCTTCCAGAACGCATTACTGATCGGTAATGAAAACGGCGCTACGGGCTCTTTCGCTCGAGTGGCATCTTCCAGAAACCAGCCACCGCCCCTCGAGCGCTCCCAGCGGCGTAGCGCTCCAGAAGGATGGACGATAATATGCTGCCAGCTATAATCGAGCCCAGGCTCTCGCTCCCCATAGTACGCAGTCAATGGCTCTGGGGTCCCCTTTCGTGCCCATTTCCATTGCGCGGCCCCATTGGGTAGAAATACAATATACCAATCGAACGGCTTAAAATGGCCAGTGTCCCCTGGCACAACTCCCCCCCTCTTAGCTTGTCAGTACCATGAGGTGATAAATCAGCGTCAGTTGTACAGCAGCTAAGATCCAGACACAGAACTGCCATGCGTATGCATGCGTGTTATGCTTTTCGGATCGAACAGATGCTCGAAGAGTTGATTAAGAAATCCGGAGGGCAGAGGGTATACAGCAGCGGAGACTCCCGCTCCTTGTTGCCCAGGGTGAGGCCCCAGTTGAGCAGTTTCCGGATGTGATCCCAGAGTCTGTTGGTGAAAGCAAGAAGTATCCATCGCACAGTACCGCAGGTTCACCGGAGGAGGCGACTGCGTCCAGATGCAAGTAGGCTTGCGGCAGCCAGTGCCATACATACAGTAAGAGCAATATAACGGAGTAGGTAAACTGCGGACTACGGGTCGAAATCGCAGCGCAAAGGGAAACCTGCCCATCGGATTCTCCAGGAACCAATGCTTGGGTTGGGAAAAATCGAGGATTTGAAGCGTACGGCGTACACAGGCATCCGCCTGTCGCAGTTGTCGCACCCCAGTAGTCTTGGCCTGACTATATTCTGTGCACGGTGGACTAGCCCAAATGACGTCAAAGTAACCAGGAGCGTAACGCTTGAAGTCCCAGTCTTGTACCTTTGTAGCATAGGTAGGTTGCCAGCGAGGATCATGATCTACGGTGACCACGGTGCTACAGTAATACCGCATATTTAAGAGAACAGGAATTTGGAGCCAGCCTAGCTTTTTCCGTATTTTTCTGACCCCAGCCTCAACGCTTAACACTGGGTTCCTTATATTAACACTGTGTTTCGTTACGGCCTTAACACTGTAACCAAAAAGTTAGCCTAGCCTTTTCCGCATTTTTCCGACCCCCCCTACCCCTGAAAAGCTGGCTGTTTCCTTAACCCAGCATTCTCTTAAATGTGAGGTATACTGTATTCGGATAACATGACAGGAAACTTCTCTCCACACTACCTGTACCACTGAAAGGTACCAGCAGTCGTAACTCGCGTGACGAGACCACAGAGTCCAGAAGAGCCAGATGCGTCACAAAGGCGTCAGAGGAGCGACAGTACTGTTCCCAAGGTAGGCAATTGTCCAGAGAAGTTGTCTCCCCTTCATCAGAGGTGTCCAGGAAAGTCAGAGCTCTGGCGCGTTCCCGCCTCTGCTTCCGCTGCATCCTGACCTCCTGTAAGGCTTTTTCACGGGCTTGTCCTTCTCGCGGGCTCCAGGCAGCCGCATTATGTCAGGTGAAGGGGTCACCATGCTGACATAACGCTAAGGGGTCGCCCTCATATTCAGCCCTGCACCAGGGGTGTCAACCGTCAGCACTCGTGGTGACGCTGCTCTTGCATGACGCTGAGGCGGATTAGGGAGCGGCTTAGGTACCGTTACCGCTTCCTCCATTGGAGGTGTCAAACAGGTCGTTCCAGTTTCCAGAGCCAGAGGAGTCGTAATACTGTGAAACTCAGGGGCCGCAGCTGACAAGGTTGTCTTCCTTTTGGGTATATGGAAGTCCGGCTCACCTGCTGCTGTCGCAGCCTGCGGCGGCTGGCCCGGAGAGGGCGCCTTGTGGGTGCCCTTAACGCCCTTGCCAGTGACTCTAGTGGCAGCAGCTCCTCTCGTGCTGCGCTGACTGGGCTGGCGTCCTCCCGTACGCCTGGGTGTGGACGCAGGCGACGTTGGAGGTGAGCGCCCTGTGTTAGCGTTCTGCATCATGCTGCGTTGGGAGCCGAAAAGTGGAGATATGACCGTTGGTGAAGTCAAATCTGTCAAATTTGGTCAAATTCCCCAGCAAACTCAGAAAAACTTTTGGTTGTTGCAGTGGAAGTCGTGGTGAAACAAGAAAAATGCTTTTCCTCGTGCGATGCTGTTTTTGGTGGTCAAATTTCGAACATGGAGTGAAAATCTGCCAAATTGGTAAATTTCTGCAGCCCATCCCGAAGCAATCTGGGCAAATTGGCCGGTTCTCAGGGGTGGAGACTATTTTCAACCATTAACCCCCTTAGTTGCCGGAGGAATTTCGGGGTTTTGAAAATTTTGGTTTATTTGCAATAACTTTGGCATAAGGGTCCTGCCTCAACTTTTGAAAATAGTGTCGGAAAGGTCTTCTCAAGGCGAATCACATGCAAACGTTAGAAATACATGACACTTGATACCGATGACGTGATTGTCAACTGAAAAATGTTGATGGATGTGCACATCGTTAACAATGTAAGCCCTAATATTGACCCTATACCTCCAGGTATAATCTTACCAAGTGCTCAACATGCGGTTAGGGCTACTTATATTATTAAGGGTTTGTAACACTATGACACATGCGCCGTAAATGTGACTCATTATGGTCAAGCTAAAATAGAGTGCGTCTGGGGAAATATTTAGAGCATCGTCACAACATGGTTGCTCCCAAGTGCATGGCTGCACGCGGCTCGATAAGAGCTTTTCAAAACTGTCTTCAAAAGTGAATTTGAGTTATTTGTCGCCGAGAAAATCAGTTTTGAGTGTTTGATGGACATGTCCATCAGCTGGCAGCTAAGGGGTTAAAGGATACAAAAAAATGGGAAAATATTCTTCTGGACGTCAATCTCCCCCCATGTGGTCTGCTGAACTCAAATTTGTCTAATTATGACTATGTCGTGCATGTTGGCCATCCTAATTTAAAATGTAGAGATCGGTGAGGACCCAAGTGTCAGGATCGTCCGCCTGGTGCCAGAAGTAATTGCGGCACGAGCACCAGCACGATCTTGGCCACCGCCACCAGAAGCAGCAGCAGCAGTCACACCACAGCACGAACCATCCGCACTCCAGCACCAGCACCAGCACCATCGCAACCACCACCACTAACACTAAAAGCAGCAAGAGCAGACACCACCAGCCACCCGCACGAGCACCATCACCATCGCAACCACCACCAACACCAAAAGCAGCAGCAGCAGTCACAACACCAGCACGAGCACCACCACCACGCGGATGTTTCGGAGAAGATGAACATCGTGGAGCTGGTGAGTGTTCAGGCTTGTTTGTATTGTGACCGTAGTTATTGCTGCCATAGAGAAACAGGTACTGAGCAGTTTCTGTTTTTTTACGATCGTCCAACACACCAACAGCCATGGAAAACACCACCACGATCGGACGCACCTATCGCAGCGGAAGTGAGGGCCCTGGTCTAGAAGGTGTTCGCGCGCTTGCTGGACTCTGCAGGAGGATTTTGTGGCAACTCCGAGAGCACCACCGTCGCTCAGCGAGACCCCGAAGTCAACGGCTGTTGAGGACGTCTCGACTCCAGGTGAGAACGAGTTGTCGAACGTCCGTGTAGTGATGCCCCGAGGGTGGGAAAGGGACATGGAATTGCAAGGCTTTTGCGTAGCACGGATAGAGGGCCTGGAAGTATCCCCGCAGCAGCACGACACATGCGTGACCGGGGAGTGGCAACATAACTTCGCGGATCTTAATGCAGAGGAGCATGCCAAACGCTTCGACGCTGGTAGGTGGATAGGAGACGTGAATCGGAACTGTTTAGTGGGGAGGGTGCTCGCGGAAGTCGCAAGGCAGATCATATGAAACCCGGGGTGGGCGTGCACCACGGTGCAACCGGACGTGATTCATTCCAGCAAAGGTGGCATGTCAGCTTTGCTGACACTGCCTGGGGCCGATCTTCAGAGCCCACATGACGACAACACGGAACTCTCCATAATCGTGTGCTTCACTGAAGACTGCCCAGTCGGGATATACCCTGGTTCCCACCTGCTCGAAGATGCCCAGGAGTCCTTGTTTGTAGGCGATGCAAACGACGTGTTGATGTTCCGGCGCGGGGGTTTTTTTGCTTCGGTCAAGCATCATATCATGGTTATGCCTGGCAAGTGATACCGTCGAGGGCCTCACAATTAGGGCCGAACGTCCGGCGGGGGGGTCATGCGTACGTCGATAAATTTTTGGATGTACCCCAGTACAACTCGACTGACACGACGGTGGACTACGCAGCTCGCCGGAGGAGTGCGCGGGTGGCCGAAGACGTTCTACCTGCCGACCCGTGCCTGGCGTGACCTACAGCGATCTTTTCTTAGGCAGCTGCGCATTTCACGGCAAGGACGTGGTAGTGGTGCAGTCCCCGTTGACGAACCCTTTCGTGGAGATCGCCTGCGTGGAAACCGGCGCCTTGAAGACGGCGCCGGTGGAGGAACTGCAGCCTCCTACGTAGACGGTCCATTATCTTAAAGGCCAGTTCGTGAACAAGCTGTACGGGCCGAAGACCGGCCTTTTCAAGACTGGCGTCAAGATGTGCGTGTTCGCCGGGGCGGACATGGAGTACGCCGACAGGACCTCCGGCTTGGTGTGTACGGGGATGCCCTTGCTTGTTGTTGAAAGAGGACTACGAGAATCTGCCCACGGCGCACGGTGGGATGCTGCGCATGGGGTACGTGCTGCGGACCAACAGCTCCCAGTTGCAGGGGCTGGTGTTCTTGCAGAAGGACGCAGGGGACAAGGGGTGGGACTTCCAGGTGTTACAGTTGCCACTGGGAAGCCGCTCGGAGGTCCTGGTGGTGAGGGACGGGAAGTACAATCATGTCCCGCCACCCCCGTTTTACCGGGACGGGAGGCAGCTCCAAAAGCTCTCGGGGGCAGAAGATCGCCTTGACGGAGGCTGATCCGGAGAAGGAACGCCACAGTTTGCTGGCATTCCATTATGTCTTCGCGGAGGCGCTGCCCGTTGTCGTCCAGAGGACGCAGGAAGCTGCCTCTATGGGCGTCGGGCAGGTCAGCCGCGAAGGTGCTGGCTGCGGGGGCAAAGGGGGGACGCTGACCACCAAGGCGCTCCCAAAATGTATGGCGAGGGAAGTGATCAGCTTCAAGTGGTCGGGCAATTTGTCCGACCATTGCGAGTTCCCTGCGGTGGAGGAGGTGAAGACGGCCGCAGCGAAGAGCGCGGCCAGCAGAAGAGAGAAGAGCAAGGCCACCGAAAAGCGGGAACGGGAGGATGCCGAGGACGAGGAAAGGGTCAAGAAGGCGAAGGCCCAAGAAGAACAGCAGCAGCGGGACAACAAGAAGGTGCGGCTGGGCGAGGAGAAGGTGCGGCTGGCGGAGGAGAAGGCGCGGAAAATGGAGAAGGCGCTAGCGGGAGTGGCCTCCGCAGCGGATGCCAAACACGCGGTGGAGAACACGAAGAAGACGATCGAGGAGGCGGTGCTTCTCCGTGAACACGAGATGAAGGTGGAGGCGGCGGAGGCAGAGCGGAAGAGGTCAGTCGAGGTTGCCGAGGAGCTCCGCCAGCAGTTGCAGAAGCAGGTCGAGCAGCAGCTGAAACTGACGGCGGAGTCCGCCGAGGAACGGGGCCGGCGGATGGAGCGCAAGCAACACCTTGATCTGCAAATTAAAAATGACGATAAGCACGAGGACACGATGAAGGGCGCCTTCGCCGCCAACTCCGAACTGGCGAAGGATGCCATGAATAAGCGGAGCGCGCAGCTCGCGCTTATGTTCAACATGTACTCGCAGTTCACGAGTCTGGCGGCAGGGAGGGGCTACAGCGAGAACACCGCCGCTGAGGACGGGATGCAGGCGTGCACCAAACACCTGCTGGGCTACTCTGCGTCCGGGGCTGGTTCAAAAGGAGGTACACACGCCTTGCTCATGGGCCCATCACACAGCGAGGGGACCCCCGAGAAGAAGTAGTCGAAGAAACTGCGGAGGACGGGAAACGAGGTCCGCCAGTTTTTGGGGGCCTGCAACGCCGAGGCCAAGAAAATCCAAGCCGGCCTCAAGAGCAGGGACTCCGATGAGGTGGCAGAAGCGGAGATCGAGCTCGGCGTTCACAGGGGGATCGCCGACGGCGACATCGAACCCGAAGAAGGCGAGGATGGAAAGTCCGAGAAGATTCTGGAGCTGCTCACCAGCTGGAGTGCAATTTGAGTGAAGTTTTGTTTGTAGCCTTGTTTTAGTTTCATAAATCGTGTTCATATTTACCCTGCTTTTGAAACGGTAACACGTCTTGGGTCTATAGTGTCCATCCATTGCAATAATTATTCAACATGCATGCCTATCCACCTGTTTGCCTATGCCTATGCTCATGTTCAGTATCATTTCATAAGCATATAACAAACTATTGCTCAAAACACTCCGAAGTTTTTATATGTTTCGTACTATCACGGGTAATTCGGGTACATACGTAGGGAAACCCTATACAATTCAAGCGACACATGGCCGTACGGGGCACCCCGCGATGAACCAACGACATTCTGGTCACACATGCTCATGTTTAGTATCATTTCATAAGCATATAACAAACTATTGCTCAAAACACTCCGAAGTTTTTATCTGCTCCGTACTATCACGGGTAAGTCGGGTACATACGTAGGGAAACCCTATACAATTCAAGCGACACACGGCCGTACGGGGCACCCGGCGATGAACCAACGACATTCTGGTACCCATCATCATGCTGGACGCATTTTAAACCAAAAAAACGAAAATGAAAAATTTGGAATAAGTGAGATATTCCAATTTAAAGCGCTGGTCGTTACAAGGCTTCCTGCCTTTGGGTGAGTAGTCACTTGGGGGTGGCACCTGCCTGTTCCACCAGTGCCAGCACCCGCCTTTGCTTCTGCCAGTGCTGCCATCCTCTTCTGGTACTTCACCTGCTTCTGTGATGGTTCACCAGTCCCTCCGCCCTCTGGGGAACTCGGCAGCTTCGCCTCTGACGGCTTCTCATTGGCGGTGATCTTCTTCGACTCTGCTGCTCTGATGGCGGTTCGTAACCACGGCGGTCAAGTCGATTCCGAAGTTCTAGAGCTCGTATGGCGATAGAAGCTGCCGGGGCTGCCGCCGTCCCCGCTATACCGGTGCGCATTCAACGCCGAATTGATCGAGCGCCGATAGAAGTGTACAACGGTAAACGGAAACACCAAGGTCGAGCCCAAAAGCGAGCAGAGCAGTACGTGGACAGCGCCCAGTGGGAGGTCACCTACGGCCAGATGACAGTCGGCAGCTTTGCAGTGGCTCTCGCGGTGGAATCTGAAAACGACAAGTTCGCTTTCCGCGTACGACTGAGGCGAAGCGAATGGTCGGATCCGTGGTACTTGGTGAAGGTGGAGGCGCGCTATCCGTCAACTCAACAGCTGCTATATCGCTATTTCCAACCCAAAAAGCACACCGACACCAAGAAGAAGCACCTCGGCAAGCAGCTTGCGAGTCACCCAGGAGCTTTCGCAGCGCCACCGGGGCACCGACCGTCTACCGAGACTTTCGAGAAGAGTGAAATAGTGCTGGCATGGAATGTGGATGCGAATGACCCCGAACGGAGTATACCGAACGAGCAATACGCGCAGATAGTCGTCGCTTTGCTTGCACAACAATCCAAACGCACGCGCAAGGACCTAGGTGACTTGAATGAATCGGACGATTCCGATGAAGACGAAGCTTTTGATAATTGCGTAGCGGTAGCGGTAGCACCTGAAGTGGACGCGTAAAGCACGACTGAAAAAATATGTAAATAATATGCGTATAACGTGTATATAGATTCTGAGTCAAAAGTTCTTTGTGTTTTCACTCCTCCTAGATTTCGAAAAAGTGCATTTGACCTCAAATTTGTACCATAAAACCCATTAAATCTAATGCACAACCTGCACTTGCATGTTCTTGACTGTTAAAATGCGGCTTTTTAATCCTATCATGAGGTAAACAAGGCAATATCATTTTCACATGAGAATATCATTTTCACATGAGAATATCATTTTCATCGAATAGTGGGTTAGAGGTGCGGCGTCGCTTGCGGGCTACGAATTGCGATAAGCGCATTTGCTGGAAGTACGGGGTGTATTCGAGCGTGGGGGCTCGGGGGGACATTAGTGGGAAGTGGGCATGGTGTCCTCAATTGGTCACGCCCTGTCTAGCGAGGGCTGCAGACCCCAGCATGACAAGGTGGCAGCGGTGCGAGACTGGCCGGCGCTGGAGAACGCGACCCACGTTCGTCAATTCCTGGGCTTGGCTGGGTATTACCGACGCTTCATCCACTGTTTCTCTGACATCGCACAGCCCCTTACCATGCTCACCAAGAAGAGAGGGGACACGGCGGCTGCGCAACGCTCTCACCCAAAATTTTTATGAAAAACTTCAAGCGATATAATGGATAAAGGGAAGATAATTTTGAAATTATTCACGAGAATTTTGTGTTGAAGCGGGCTCTCACGACATGGGGGGGCGAAAGCCGACATCTTGCGGACCGGCAACGAGTCCGCAGCACGAAGCCGCGGAGATGAGCCTCGAGTTACTCATCAGCACAGCTCAGGCTGCGCTGAGAGCACAAAGGCTAGCACGAAGGCAGGGGGCGGCCCTGCCGGAACGCATCGGTGACGACGAGTCCATTGCGCTTACGCCGCAACAGAGCCTAACGCATCTGGCTCTGCACGCGACTCGAGCAGTTGCAGCAGCGGCAACGGTGTGCCTTCCCGCATTTGAGCGGGCTAGCACGACAGCACTGGGCTTGGCGACTTCATCGACGTTTCCGCCTTCGTCATCCACGCGTGGCACCGCCTCATCGCAGGGGCCAAGCGTCAGGACCCTCAGGAGAACCACGCAGCGACAGAACGCGAAGGAGCGCGCTGAGCGGAGAGATCCGCCAGCGACGACGGGGTTTTTCACGACTCCTTCCGTTTTGCCAACAGTCGTGCCAGGAGCATCTTTCACTTTTGGCAACGCCTCTGGAACAGTGAAGTCCAGAGACTTAACGTTTTCGGACATCGTTCAGCGTGCACCGTCTGGCACACCGCCTTCTCCTGGTGAGAAACGTAGTGGTAAACCGGCATCGGTGCCGCCTAGCCCACCGAGAACGAGCAAAAAGGGGAAAGCAGCTGCGCAGGGGGACTCTCAGGACGAGGACATCGCCGACCTCGAGTACGAGGACCCCTGGCATGAGGCGGACGGCTTGGACGTGGAGGTCTATGACCAGCACATCTGAACCGGAACTCCGCCAGCTACATTTCCCTGGAGCGCCTTCACTCAGCGCGCATGTGCAGGACCTGCTGGGAGCGAGTCAGCGGCCGACGAGTTTGGCAACCTGGCGGGACAGGCACGACAGAGCCGGCAAACGCTTTTCGTCCCCCACACCACGACGCATCTGGGGGTTTTCAGCGGCGGCAGCGGCGTGGTCATTGGACTGGCGCATCTACGTTTGACCACAATATCTGCAACATCTACCCTCTACAGATCTTGCTCTAGTTGGAGCACAACTTGTGCTTTTAGAATTGCATGTATCCTAGGATATGCACCCCCACCGGGCCGCATACTGGGAGTGACCATTAGGAGCTCCACTAGTAGACGGCCACACTTGGCATCGGACAAACTTGCTTGCCTGGAGCCAAGAAAATAGTGGGGGCATCTTTAACCGCTTGTCGCCCGTGCCATCTGAACTGCAGTCTCCCGTTATGAGGCAGGGCTGCAGGGAGGGTTTTAACTTTTGCAAGTAATAACTGCCTGGGACATCTGTAGATAGGTAGAAATAAAGGGGCAGGCTTGACAGCTGTGCACCTCCTAACATCACGTCTCCGGTAGGAGTATGTCACATTTTTTCTTTCTCACCAAGAACGATGTGGAGTGGAAGTGGGGCCCGGAACAACAATGGGCCTTCGAGGAGCTGAAGGCTGCCCTGGTGGATGCTCCTGTCCTGGCCCTGTCGAACGTTAAAGCAGCAGCTGATGGGTCGGCCCCGTTTGTGGTGCAAACCGACGCTAGTGGAGTAGCGGCCGGGGGTTCTGATGCAGATCGTGGTGAAGGCCTCAAGGTGATCGCCTTATCATTTTAAGGTTTTAGGGTTTGGAGTTTTAGGTGTTATGTGATAAGCTTGTTAATCCCTAAAACTGCATTGTAGGATCAACCATACCCTGATAAGAAGAACCTAAAACCCATAATTCTGAAAATCGTAAACCCTAAAACCCTACAACTGGAGCACACTCTCGCACATTAAAACCGATTTTCATCTGAATTCGTGTCTGAATTTGTTTGAATTACGTTACGATCTGAATTTCGGTACGAACTCTAAATTCCGATTCTGAATCTGAATCGCAAACCTTGGTATAGCCGACATCATAAACGTGTCATCATCCTCCGTTACCACATCACACCCGGCTCCACCTCCAATGAGCTTACCGTCCGTAGCATATCAAGGGACGGTATCGATATCTTGATATTATGATATTATGATATATCGGAAATATCATATCAATCGATAACATTTCTAGCGTTATCGAAAAATATCATATCAATCGATAACATTTTCAGAGTTATTCATATCAATCGATAACACTTTGGGCACTTATCATATCGATCGATAGTGGTTTGGGGTTTTTGATATCGATTTATCGATATCGGATTTTTCGCGTCATATCGATATGCGCCGTAGCTGAATCCCGATAACGCGATATATCGCATATATCGCATATATCGCATATATCGAAAATATGACCAGGGCAAGGGACGACGGGACATGGTCACATGGATCCCGTGAGTTGGTCGAAACGATCTTGGAATCCTTACTTCCTTAGTTGGAAATGACCCATCATACAGCAAACCGGTGCTAAATTTTTCGAAGAATGTATGCATGAATAACCCAAAAAACAAAATGAATGGGGCAAAACAGTGCTAAATTTTTGGAAGAATGTTTGCAGAATAACCCTAAAACAAAATGAATGGGGCAAACCGGTGCTAAAATTTTTCGAAGAATGTATGCATGAATAACCCAAAAACAAAATGAATGGGGCAAAACGGTGCTAAAGTTTTCGAAGAATGTATGCATGAATAACCCAAAAAACAAAATGAATGGGGCAAACCGGTGCTAAGTTTTTCGAAGAATGTATGCATGAATAACCTAAAAAATAAAATGAATGGAGCAAACCGGTGCTAAATTTTTCGAAGAATGTATGCATAAATAACCTAAAAAATAAAAAAGAATGGGGCAAACCGGTGCTAAATTTTTCGAAGAATGTATGCATGAATAACCAAAAAAATAAAAAGAATGGGGCAAAACCGTGCTAAATTTTTCGAAGAATTTTGCGAGGAATAACCCAAAAAACAAAATGAATGGGGCAAGGAAACGGTGCTAATTTTTTTCGAGAAGAATAGCAGGCATGAATACAAAATAAAATTAATGGGGCAAAAACAGTTGCTAATTTTTCGAAGAATGTTTGGGAATAACCAAAAACCAAAAATGAATGGGGCAAACGGTGCTAATTTTTTCGAAGAATGTAGGCATGAATAACCTAAAAAATAAAATGAACGGGGCAAAACTGTGCTAAATTTTTCGAAAGAATGTATGCATGAATAACCCAAGAAACAAAATGAATGGGGCAAAACGGTGCTAAATCTTTCGAAGAATGTTTGCATGGAGAATTTCGCACATAATATTGTGAAGTTTAGTCAGAGTTGACATCGGTTAAAATTGTCAGAACCAGCTTTTCTGCAGACTCTGAAAGACTTGCTGACCTAAAAAAAAAACACCGGACAGGTTTGACAATCGTGCACGATTGTCAAAACCGTCTTTTCTGCAGACTCTGAAAGACTTGCGTGTCCGTGCGAGTCCGAGCCTGCGGTCGTGGTCAGTTTTGACAATCGTGCACAATTGTCAAAACTGTGTCCGAGCCTGAGGCCGTAGTCGCCAGCTTTGACAATCGTATACGATTGTCAAAAGACTCTAGTCCGAGCCTGCGGTCGTGGTCAGTTTTGACAATCGTGCACGATTGTCAAAACTGTGTCCGAGCCTGAGGCCGTAGTCGCCAGCTTTGACAATCGTATACGATTGTCAAAAGCTAGTCCGAGCCTGCGGACGTGGTCAGTTTTGACAATCGTGTACGATTGTCAGAAGTGTCCGCGGGGGAAGTGTGGAGGGTGCACGGCTACGGTTCTGACAATCGTGTACGATTGTCAGAAGTGTCCGCGGGGAAAGTGTGGAGGGTGCACGCCTACGGTTCTGACAATCGTGTACGATTGTCAGAATCCTCAGGGAAGTAACGGTGTGCTTCCCGAACTGAAGCGAGCGCTGGGCCACCACAGACGCACAGAGATACTCCAACAACTCTTTCAAGAGTTTGCTAGCGTTGGGCATCACTGTTGCCGTTGCGTCGTCCAGACGGAAAGCATGGGCGTAAAGGGGGTTGAAGCGCGTGAGGCGCGAGGTCAGCTCTTCAACGAGGGAGTCAAGTAGTAAACGAGCATTAGACTCGTCACCACAAAATCTCCACTCGTCGATCGCGTCCCCTTTGCCACACAGCTTCGATTTAATCCCCTTTACGAGGGCTTCGATCCGCAGCTGATCGTCTAGGAAATTTCCAGCGTCAACATCAAACTTCTTTTCAGCTCGTGATTGAGACGAAGCCGCGGTAACCGGTGTTGCGACCAATTGGTCAAACTGCAGTTGCCTTTTCGAGGCACCTGCTGGATGTGCCCTCAGCCGCGCTGGAGCAATGAGTTGGTACGGCGTTGACGCCATGCCGGAGATTTCCAGCAGTTACAGGTCAACGCGTGGGTTAGTAAAAACCAAAATTCAAAATGTAGGCTAATCAAAGATGTAAAAGATACACGGTATAGATCTCGCGAAGAGAAAACAATTTTACACTCAACAAAGTGATAGAAAATAAGGGCAAGGGGTTCAAATTCAGGTCCGAAGTTCAGAAATTTACAGCCACGGGGTTAAGTAGGGTGAGAGAGGGCCGGCGATCGTGTCGTGAGGCTTGATTTGACGCGCGTGCTGCTTCGGAGACTGCGGGTAGCTAATCCGGTCCATCTAAGTCCTAGGCAATTGTGCTCACGACGGAAAAACTTGCCTCTCACTCACTCTACTTTACCCCGTGACTAGTGCAATCTAGAACTTCATCTCCTGATTCTCGGCCCCACGCCCTTATAAAGGCGTTTAGCCAGCCATAATTGGCGGTAATTTAATAACCACCTAAGGCCGGTGGTGGGCGCAAACCTGCAAGAACATACACAGTGAAGCACTGCAAACATGTATGCAACTCTCGCATATGTCAACCGTGAAACTGTGAAGCTATACACAAGATGATACGAAGTGATATAGCTTCCGCTGAAATGAATGTGATGACAACCCCTAGGAAGTCAGGTGTGAAAATGACATATGCTAGAATGAACTGTCTGACTACCGAAGTCGATATCGGAGATGGCGCTGATGACAGTGAAGTAGTCATGGTAGTCGAGCCGTATCGGTGATGACACAGATGACTATGACACTGTCGGCGTGCCAAATCCAGCATCTGAGCCTCGGGCCCAGACGCATCATGTCCCGAAAGGGTGTGCACATGATACCGCCGCCATCCTCCCGTAGCATACGTCCCATAGTTCGAAGGTCCGTGCACCGAATAGTTCTCTTAGAGTCCGGCGACCATGTAAATGCAAGAAATGCATTCATCTCTCATTCTTTCCCATGACCTTTGATCAGAGACCCAAGAACTCATTGAGAGTGCAGTTCTCTCTTGTATGTGTAATAGTGTGGGTTAGCCTCAATCCTCTTGCCGTTGTGCTTGAGGCCTTCGCCCGTCTCCCCGAGTTCCCTGAGATACTCCGGTTATCCTGCACACTTTTTAACCGATGGCAAAGGGGTTCGCTTTTTATCATTAATACTTCCCCGTAATGGGTTCTAGCCTGTCTTGGCTCGGAATTCTTTAATTGTGTCTATCTACCGGTGTATAATAACAATATTTGCTTGGCAACTGCAGTGATTGGAGCAAATTGTATGATTTTGCCGTGAAATACGAGTGCCTCTATGTGGTCTACTCCGAACCCCAACCCCGACGAGCTGTTGAAATCTGCCAAATCAGTTTACATCCCAGGATGACACCCTTCGTTCGGTGTACTGCACTAGCTAGATTCGGGGACCGCCCTAGCCAAGAGCACAGGCCCCCACTAGAATTCTGTTTCCACCGTTTGAGATGGTGTTTGTTCCCTGACAAAACTGCCTGCTCCACCCTAACTTTTCCTACGTAACAGTGCAGGGTGGTGTGTTGGATGTGACACTCCGTGGGTCACTATCCTACATTCTACACATTTGGGGAGTTTGGGAGTTTTGGGAGTTGGGGAGTTTTACAATGGGAGGCCCTAAAAAAATAGAAATTTTTACCGAATCTAGGGTTTAAGATTTTCCCGAGTTGAATGTATTTGAATTTCCGGCAGTTTTAGGGTTTAAGAAATATTCTTGAATTTTACCAAAAAAAATCATGTCTTCCAGCCTGAATTAAGGAAGGTTTTTGGGGATTTTTGTGTTAAGAAAACATAAATTTTCAATTGAACTTGTACAATATTTGACACATTTTTAAGCACAATTTTTTTCCCCAAAAATCGGTCGCAAAATTTTACTTTTTACGTCTGCTTTCATGAAATATTTTTTGGGGGGTTCATCGATGAACCAATATATTTTTTTCTTGTTTTATATGATTTTCAGGCCTTTTTTGCAAGGCATGGAATCGATTGTTTGATATTCTGATACCATCGATATATCAGAATATCAGAATCAATTGATGCCTATTTGATACACAATCAAAATATTACAATCAATTGATAACCACCTCCGAGAATTACAATCGATTGATGCCTAATCCGAATTATCACCATCGATCGATTCTCGATTTGCATTATCACAATCAATTGATTGTGACCGTGGGACATATCAGAATCGATTGATATCTGCGCGTGACACGCAATCACATATCGATATGCAGTATATAACTCCCTAACCGATCCTCCATTCTTGAATTCTAGGCTTTTCATTCGTCTCTAATTTGGGTTCGCTGAAGTGTGTTTGAGATGAACCAATATACATGCAAATGACACCCATCCTCAGATTGGAGGGGGCGTGTTGGAGGCTCTCGACTCGATTTGGTGGCATTCCAAAATCAAAATTTTTGGCCGCGAGGACCTCAATTTACAATGTGACGGAGTGTCACGACTATTGACGAACTATCGACTGCCTGTGTGAATCAAGATGGGTAAACGTGGACGTGGAAGTAAGCCTAACCATGTGAAACTCGTCGCCCAAGGGAAAGGCCCTATCAAACGGACGCAGCAAACCCCTTTCGACCCTGCTGGCAGTGATGATATCGTTTACAGCGTGCGAGAGATTAAGGCAGAGCGGGTGGCAAAAGGCAACGCGCAATGGCTTGTTGGCTGGGAGAACTTTCCAGATGCGAAACACGACACTTGGGAGCCGGTAGAAAATCTAGCCGGCCTCGAGACCTTGATCAGCGAATTCCGGCAGCGGTTCAAGGAAGAGCAAGAACTCCTTGAAACACAAGCTGCTGCTGCACGAGGTCTCACCGGCCCAGAGTAGGGCCGGGGAAATTAATTTACTCATACGCCCGACGGGCGTGGTTTTTTCTTTTTTCTTTTTCGAGGTCTCTCCGGCCGAAACTTTGCATACATACAGCTCATTCATAGACGAACACAATGATATATTGTTTGTTGTGATAGGATTGGTAAAACCCAAAATCTGATACCCATTAGGGCACAATTGGTTATCATGAATGGTATCGATAGGTATCGTTATCGTTCTCAGTCGATAGGTTCGAAAAATTATCGTTATCGTTCGATTATAAAATTTGACTTATTCATCGTTATTTGATAAGTTCAAAAAATCATGATACCGAGCCTTGGTTGATATAGCCTCGGTAGAAATTTTGGGGTATCATATCAATTGATATTGCCTCGGTAGGAATCACTATCAATTGATGTGCATTTGCTAGAATTGCAATCAATTGATAATATAATGTAAAAATCACAATCAATCGATAGCTGACTTCTTTTATCACAATTTATTGATAGGACAATTTAGGATATTACTATTAATCAATTGAAAATTTGGAATAATCAAAAACTATCGATACTGCTTGTTCCAACCGATTCCATGCCTTGCTTTTTTGGGTTTTTCAAAAAGTTGAAATTTTTTGAAAAACCCCATGTTTTTTTTTACACTTTCAGGAATATCTTTGGTTGGCTTTGTCCCTATTTTTGGGGGGTTTGCCCCGTTCTTTTTTCTTATTTCAGGCATAAAACAGCCGACTACCGCTAGGTCACCAACTCGAGTTTACGACGCGCGCCCGGACTTCTCTTAAATACCGAAGACACACGGACAGAAAAAATTAAACACGCAAACACTTAAACACGTACTTTGTGGCAATTACGCTAAGAAATGTCTGACGAACAGCCAGAGGTAGTTGAGGTGCACCCAGAGGTAATTAACGTGCTTTGGATGCGTGCGCGTTTACAAGCGGAAGCGGACTATGTTGAGTTTTACAGCACGAGAATACAATTTAACACCTGGAACTGGTTACAAGTGTGGCCGCTGTACATCCACGGCCGCACAACAACCGAAAGAATAGGTGTGAGGCACTTGGTATACTGGTACGAGATCGGCTGGCACTACGACGAATATCCACCATGGCAGTGGCAACCGTGGTATGACACTCGCGGCTACGGCATTCTTACGTACGAAGCCTTAACCGAGCTGAGCAGTGACTTGCTGCGGGATGAAGACGGAAGGTGTCCGTTTTGTTTTCGCAACTTTAGAATATGCAGCTTAGCTAGAAGGTTTTATTTAGACGCTTGTACTATATTGCCTAGATTAGAACGCCTGAGTGTTCACGTAAAATATAAAGCTTCAAATCAATATTCAATGCAAAGTTACGGGCGCGCATGTATTGCCTCCAGAGTTTAACACGACTTCACCATTTCTTGTGCCCTTCGCCCCATCGCCTACTCGTCTTCGTGCATTGACCAACTACGTTCTCCATTGGTATTTCACGTGCTTTCGCGGACCACTACTAACCACAAGTCCGGGTGGCCGCCCCCCCAGTTCGGTTCAAAACATACTTCTTTCCCCGCCAAGATCCCTAACTAACTTTCACATTATCCCTGGACACTCGGTCGCATATTTCCCAACGTGTGGTACCTGTGGATAAACAATCACGTTAGTCCAAAGCCCAACAAACCGTGCCAATGCAAACAACAATGTCGCTTTCGTACCTGAGTTACTGCTCTTGAAAGGTCAAGGCCCCAGCTCCAGGCCGTTGTTCCCTAGTTAGTGACAACCCATGTGCCACAACCAGGTCCGTAGGTGAAGGCGGTACATCACAGTAGTAACACACTATTCGGTGAAAATGACATTATCATATGTCATTTTTGGATTTATATATATTTCATAAAAATCAGGGTTTAGTGATATTTATGCGCGAAATAGGGATACATAAAGGCAACACGGTAGAAAAGTGCAGTATGCGTACAATGAAAACACCGAAATATGCATGCATGTATCATTCTTTATTCAAATGTTTACGAGTAGAGTACTTTTCACCCTATACCGTCGAGGCATGACTGATACTATCAGTCAGGGCGGTCGACAAATCCTACTATTTTATTCATCATTCTCATCTGCCTCATCTTCATCTAAGTCTTCTTCCTCAGATTCGGCAGTGGCTGCTTCCTTCCCCTTCGCCGTCGGTTCGCTCTTCGATTTGGGCTTCAACTCGGCATGCTGATCGGGCTCGGCGTCGAAATTGATCAGCCGTTGCTGCGCAGAGCTGACCATGTACTGGTCGTGGTCGAAGCCGATCGCGTTCATACCACACCTCATGGCGGCCATGGACGTCGAGCCGACGCCGCAGCAAGCGTCGAGAATCCAGTTGAGTGGATGGCCGTTCTCATCCTTCTTGCCCGGATTGTCACCGAGCATGTGGCACTGGATCAGCTCCATCAACAGAGCTTGGGGTTTCTGATGGTTATTCACGACTTTGCCGTCGCGTTTGAACATCTGGTGCACAACCGGGAAGCCGCGCAAAAGTGACGCGCGGCTCACACGTTCACCTTCCCCAAAATCAAAGTTGAACATCCACTCCGGCTTTTTAGAAGACTCCCCCTGGGCATCGCTCTTTACATGGTACCCCAGGACGCCACATTCAACGTCATTGTAGCGTACGGTCTTGTTGGGGTTCATGTTCACGTTCTGCTTGTGCCAGAAGAACCGCTCCGCGCGGCCGGAGCAGTAATTGTCAATCACCTCCAGGAAATCGTTTTGTTGGACGAAACCGCAAAAGATAGCGACTGTCCATGCCGGGGCGGTGGTCTTGGCGTTGAAAGACTCCAGGAACGGTTGCACCTCCTCCTTGGTCATCGCGTCGGGAGTCTTCTCCTTGTCAAGGGCGTAATTGCAGTCGATGATCGTCCCCGTGAAGGGCAGCCTCGGGACGTCCTTCATATCGTTCATGCTGCCCTTGACGATCTTCCAACGAGGGAACATCGGCACGTTCGTCTCATGTGTGGGCTCGTCGTCCTCCAGGCCTGCCTCTCCTGGAACCTTAGGCTCCGGCCCGTCGGTCCGCGCCTCCCGATAGAGTTTGATGTCGACTTTCACCTCGATCTGTTGCAAGCCTTGGATGTGCGCCGCGCGTGGCGCCTGCGCTTCTTTGAGATTCGCCCGCGCGTTCTCGACGTAATTCAAGATCGCGTGCGGAACTTCCCCAGACCCCCCCCGGCGCGCTCCCCCCTGAGTTGAAGGTAAGCAGCCGATCAACGACTCGATTTTCTCTTGGGAGCTCCAGTAGGGGGTGAACTCGGCCTTGAATTCGTCCCAGGTTTGCAATCCCGCCGCGGACACCAAGTGCTTCTGCACCATGCGTTCCTTCTTGAACTGGCTTATCATCTGGCCCCCCTCTTTTACTGACAACTCCTTGTTGATAATCTGGCGCAGATACGTGTCCACCTTGTCGAACTCCGCCTCCCCCGCCAAGCCGCCCAAGTTAATCCAGAACGTCATACCCATGGATTTGGCATTGTGGAGAAACTGAGCTTCTTCCACCAAAATGCCTGCCCCTCTAGACGAGCCCGCTCCGTGGTCCCCGCCTCCTCGTTGCACCTCGTCTTCCATCTGTAAGTAAAAAAAAACATTTTTAGCATGTCTTAAAATATAGAAAAGGATGCTTTGGGGGGGAGAACACTGTTTGAAGCAGAAGTAAAAAGTAATTTACCTGTCGGTTGGAGGTGCCCTTTTTGCCAGCTTTCTTGGCGGGTCCCTTAGCGGGCGAAGATGAGGCCTTGCGCTTTTTGGTCTTCGAAGCCAAAGGGTTTTTCATGCCCTTCAGGTCAAACCTTCTGTAAGCCTCCATGATGCTAACGCAGAGGTCCCACGTCTGCGGCCGGAAATTGGCAATTGTCCAGTGCATGAAGTAGTGGTTGATTTGCGTGCCGCCGAACACAGAATGCTTGGACATCGCTACTTCCTTCACATGCGTCTCCATCGACTGGTTCAAGTGAGACATTACGGGGTACCAACTTGTGACCCGATCGAGGTGAGCGTTGATGTCATCGTCCAGCGTCTTCACCGTCACCTCTACCTCAGGGAGGGTCTCAGGGTCTCCCTCGCGCTCAGACGTCTCCACATTCTCGATGTACTGGAATCCCTTGGGATATTTCTCGGGATCCGGGACTGAAAATTCATGCTCTGATTCGAACTCCGCCATTTTTTGCACCAGCCCTCCGACCTCGTAATACCCAGGTTGATAAGAGGTACCCCGTTCGGTGTCCTCGGGGACGCTGGCGACGAACTCGGAGATCAACGCTTCTCGGTAAACCTTGTACACGACCCCATGCTTTTCGAAAAGGGTCGAACGAAGCCCTTGCATGAACTGAGTGTTGTCTTTGCCTTTCGTCTTCTGGTCGATCTGGTTCTGCATCTCGCCTAAGAACCGAATCATGTCAGGCGTGAGACCGATGTAGATCTTGCTCTCGAAGAACGCGAAGGCTATCTCCAACGGGATTTCCTCGTGACACTCGTCGGTGGCTTGATAACAGTGCTGGTGCCCAAAAACCTTGCCTCTGTATTCTCCCCTCAGAGCTTTTTTCAGGGAGAATTCGGCACGGGTTTTGACATCGTCGATCGCAACAAGACCCGCATTGAAAGGGGCCCACGGGTTCTCCTTCCTGCTGGACTTGATCTCGTTCACCCAGCCCCTCTCTTGATCCCGGCAGGCCTCGTACCCCGTCGCGTGGTACAGGCATTCAATGGGGAGACGAAACACACTCCCTTGCTCCGCCGCCTCGTCGGTCGACATGGGATTCGGCCACCGGTGCTCCATCTCGATTTGCCTGCACAGCTCTGCTTTCTCCTCATATTCCATCTTTGCTGCATGCTCCACTTTCAGCTTAGCGTGCCACCCATGTGCAGCCACCTCGGCTGCCTTCCTTGCCTCAGATGGGGTGGCCACTTGAGACATATCCACATTAGCGCCCGCTCCAGTATACGTTCTGGAGCCACTAGGTCCTTGAAGGGCGCGTTCGGCAGCACGCTGCACATCCGTTCTCCTGGCAGCCTGGGACAAGACGAAACTGTTCATTAGCTAATGAACGCCTTCCGCCCCGGTCAGGGCTCAGGGCGCGCGTTTCGAGGCGAAAAACGTTCATTAGCTAATGAACGCCTTCCGCCCCGGTCCAGGCTCAGGGCGCGCGTTTCGAGGCGGAAAGCGTTCATTAGCTAATGAACGCCTTCCGCCCCGGTGCAGGCTCAGGGCGCGCGTTTCGAGGCGGAAAGCGTTCATTAGCTAATGAACGCCTTCCGCCCCGGTCAGGGCTCAGGGCGCGCGTTTCGAGGCCGAAAGCGTTCATTAGCTAATGAACGCCTTCCGCCCCGGTCCTGGCTCAGGGCGCGCGTTTCGAGGCCGAAAGCGTTCATTAGCTAATGAACGCCTTCCGCCCCGGTCCAGGCTCAGGGCGCGCGTTTCGAGGCCGAAAGCGTTCATTAGCTAATGAACGCCTTCCGCCCCGGTCCAGGCTCAGGGCGCGCTTTTCGAGGCCGAAAGCGTCCATTAGCTAATGAACGCCTTCCGCCCCGGTCCAGGCTCAGGGCGCGCGCTTCGAGGCGGAAAGCGTTCATTAGCCAATGAACGCCTTCCGCCCAGGGACAGGCTGAAGGCGCGAAAGGGACGTACCGTAGCCTGTACAACAGGTATCTCGCCACCACTGCCGAGGTCATCAATCACTGGCGCTGGCCTCCTGCTTTGCCAGAAAGGAGCTGTAATCGACGCTTTCCACGCCGTGTTTACATAGCTCGCTAGATAGAATTCCTTGCTTTTTCCTTCTTGTTCTGCCCTACTTTTCAAACTTTGAAAAGCCGAAAGCCGATTCGTGTGCTTTGGAAGGCTCAAGGTTTCCTCAAAGTTTGCGCTGTCCAGTTCGATTACAGTAAGCTTCTTGTTCCTAAATGCGACGAAATACAGAATTGGAGTCTGGTTTTCAATTATACTATACGCTACGCGTTTTTCAGGAAGGAGGCTACCGTCGACTACAGTCGGAGAGGTAAATTGGGGAAAATTGTAAATCATTTCTTCATTCTTCTCGTTCGGGTCATCTGAGTGAATTACTATTTGCAAGGTGTCTGCAGGATCGTCGGTTTCAAGCGTTCTAACAATGCTCCACTTGTTGCCAAGATAGAACTGGAAAATATGTTGATCCCTCAGTGCTTGAAATGTTTCTGCTGTCGCCATACCGAAATGAGAGAAATTGGCTGTCAACTGTGAAAGGGGTGTGTGTGAAAGAACTTTGAAAAAGTGATGTAACTTTAGCAGAATATTAAAAGTCATTTCTGGCGGCTGAAAATGACATGTCAAATATCGATGACAATTTTTGTCAAAAATGACATTTGCTGTCGCTTCCTGATTCGGTCTGTTCAGATCAAGGATATGATTTGAAGATATCCTGGTGTCATTTGCGCTGAAATCGAGAATCGATCGATTCAGTAAGATAGAAATTCTCGGTTGACTCGCAAGTCCATATCATTTTCAGAACGTAAAAAACGGCTTCATAAGCTAATGACGGCTAATTTTGACGAAAATATGTTTTCTATTCCTTTTGATGAAGGTTGCGAGATTATCTGCAAACCGTGCCCGAGAATAGTTATTGAAGATTCTATGGAAATAGGGGCTGACTTTTTCAATCATGAGCCAATTCCAAGCACAGCCCCGAGCGCAAATACTTAATTGGTCCTTTGGAACGCGCCTTTGACGTGTAGATCGGAAGTTAGCTCTAATTCTTCACGCGTTTCCGGGTCACGCGCTTATTGACTTACAAGAGATAAAAAGCAGACTTGATACAGAATTTTCAGAGACAAGTTTGGACTTGAGGAATGAAGACCCTCTTATTTGTTTAAATGGTGAAGTAAACAAGCAGATTGTCGTGTGCAAACCGTACGAATCCGACATACGCAAGAAACAATATACAGGCGTAATTAGTATTAAGCAGCGACGTTTGCAGGCTGACAGTATATCAATGGCAGAAACCATTAAGTGCAATTGCAAGTCGCACTGCTGTCTATCTTTCTCATCCGCAGATATTCAGTCTTTTCGCGAAAATATTTTCAGCATGTCGCAAAAAGATAGAAAGGAATACTTCGTGAAGGACTTGCTAAAAAACAGCTTTCGATCTGAGGACAAGTTCGACTTCAAATACTTTTTGGCCAAGAAGCAGGTATGTTTATTTTTGAACTCGTTCATTCGCTAATGAACGGCCTCTGGCCAAAGCGCGACCCACACATAGACACTTTGGCTGCGGGAACCGTTCATTAGCTAATGAACGGCCTCTGGCCAAAGCGCGACTCACAATTAGACACTTTGGCTGCGGGAACCGTTCATTAGCTAATGAACGGCCTCTGGCCAAAGCGCGACTCACACATAGACACTTTGGCTGCGGGTACCGTTCATTAGCTATTGAACGGCCTCTGGCCAAAGCGCGACTCACACATAGACACTTTGGCTGCGGGAACCGTTCATTAGCTAATGAACGGCCTCTGGCCAAAGCGCGGCTCACACATAGACACTTTGGCTGCGGGAACCGTTCATTAGCTAATGAACGGCCTCTGGCCAAAGCGCGACCCACACATAGACACTTTGGCTGCGGGAACCGTTCATTAGCTAATGAACGGCCTCTGGCCAAAGCGCGACTCACACATAGACACTTTGGCTGCGGGAACCGTTCATTAGCTAATGAACGGCCTCTGGCCAAAGCGAAATTTTTCTTGGACCTTGTGATAGATTGTGCAATCTTGTTCATCACAGGAATGTGGAATATTGTATCATAAATTTCTAAATAAATTTCATAAAGTACACATTCACGACGTTGGTCGAGTTGGTACGGCGCTAGGCTATGAACCTCGCACTCGTGGGTTCGATTCCCACTAAGGGTGTAGGTTGCGCAGATCTAAGGCGTGACGGAGAGTGCTGACGAGCACGCGACGGCCGTCCCGCCTGCAGACGTGCAGTGCTGGGGGTGTCTCCCAAGCGTCTTAGATCCAGCCAACCTATAAAAACCCTTATGCGTTTCCTTGGATAATTTGTTAATAATTTTTTAGTGACGGTGTCTTTTGTTTTGTAACAGGTGTGCTTTAAGTTCTACTATATGGCTTACGGCATCAGCTACGGGTATCTTCACGACTGTCGGACACGCGTGCTCGAGGGCCGACACACGTTTGTTCATGGATTGACGTACGAGGAGAACAACCACAAGATTTCCTTGAAACGCGAGTCGGTCGTCGCATGGATCAAGAAATACGCCGACGAATACGGACAACCCCAACCTGACAAAGCCGAGATTCACCTTTCGGATGGTTTAACCATCGAAGAGCTGTGGGACGAGTACATCGAGGGCTTGCGTGAGAATGAGGAGAGCAAAAAGATCTCTCTCAGTTACTTCTACAAAGTATTTGACGAAGATTGCGGCTCTTGGCTCAAGATTCCATCGGTGAACCGATTTTCTCAGTGCGATGTTTGCGCGTCCTTCAAGTTATTGAAGGAAGGCTTAACCAAATCTCAAAAAGGTGAATATTCTTGAATAGCTTTGTGATGTGTTTATATGCTTATGTAATTTGTTCACTGACCCGAATTTGTGTACCTTCGTTGTACAGCGCAATACAACGGGCCTCTCAACAAACATCTGGCAATCGCACGAGCGGAGCGCCAGAAGTTCTACAAACATGGTCGTAAAGCGAATATGACCAAGAGCATTGCCATGAACAAAACTTGGCATAAGTATGCCTCGGTGATCATCGATGGCATGACGCAGTGGACCACCCGACTGCCACACTTTCGACGTATCCCTAAACATCTGGACTCTAAGGACTTCCTTGACGTGCACAACATGGGGAGCATGATCGAGAACGTGGGCCGCTTCATGGATTTCAACTACGCCAACTTCAAGGACGATGCGAACTTCCTTGTCAACGTTTTGCACCGGGATATCCTCCGCATTCAAGAGCATCGACGCAACGGGGACGGGGAAAATTCATACCCGATGCCGGAAGTATTGTATGCACAGCTTGACAATGTGAGCACCAACAAGAGCAAGTTGATGTTGGCATACGCAGCTTGGCTGGTTCACACGGACGTCTTTCGCAAGGTGAAACTCAACTTTCTGTTGGTGGGACATACGCACGAGAACATTGACCAGATGTTTTCACGCTTCTCCGTGCGTCTACGACGCAAGCAAGCTTGGACGCTCGACGAGATGATAGAGGTCGCACATGAATGCTTTACGGATGGTGTAACGTGCGAGCACACCGAGAAGATCTTCGACTTCAGCTCTTGGTTTGATGGTCACGTCTTCGATTGCCACAATATTTTGGCACAGCAGGCTTTCAAGTTCAAGAAGAACGAGCACGGCGAAGTGGGCATGCAGTACAAACAGTATTCCATTTCACCAAAATGGTTACCCGAGACTCCATTGCCAAAGCTTGTTTCTACACCCCCTGTCGCGGGGCCTGGATACATCAAGCCGATTCCTTTTACCGAAGAAGGCATCGAAAAGCTTGAGCATACCTTACAGGCGTTGAAGGATATTTTGGGCACAAAGCTCACGGAGGTGCACGAAAGGTTTTGGCGCGAGGATGTCATCGAGAAACAGCGCCACCTAACTGCTGGTGGAGAATGTCAAGCGCCCGCGATACCCTTCCAACATCCCGAGAAAATCGCCATCGAGCACAATGCCACCTTGGTTCGACTGATAGAGGCGCCCGCGTTGGCGATAGAAGCTGCCGGGGCTGCCGCCGTCCCCGCTATACCGGTGCGCATCCAACGCCCAATTGATCGAGCGCCGATAGAAGTGTACAACGGTAAACGGAAACACCAAGGTCGAGCCCAAAAGCGAGCAGAGCAGTACGTGGACAACGCCCAGTGGGAGGTCACCTACGGCCAGATGACAGTTGGCAGCTTTGCAGTGGCTCTCGCGGTGGAATCTGAAAACGACAAGTTCGCGTTCCGCGTACAACTGAAGCGAAGCGAATGGTCGGATCCGTTGTACTTGGTGAAGGTGGAGGCGCGCTATCCGTCAACTCAACAGCTGCTATATCGCTATTTCCAACCCAAAAGCACACCGACACCAAGAAGAAGCACCTCGGCAAGCAGCTTGCGAGTCACGCAGGAGCTTTCGCAGCGCCACCGGGGCACCGACCGTCTACCGAGACTTTCGATAAGAATGAAATAGTGCTGGCATGGAATGTGGATGCGAAAGACCCCGAACGGAGTATACCGAACGAGCAATACGCGCAGATAGTCGTCGCTTTGCTTGCACACCAATCCAAACGCACGCGCAAGGACCTAGGTGACTTGAATGAATCGGACGATTCCGATGAAGACGAAGCTTTTGATAATTGCGTAGCGGTAGCGGTAGCACCTGAAGTGGACGCGTAAAGCAAGACGAAAAAAAAAACATGTAAATAATATGTGTATAACGTGTATATAGATTCTGAGTCAAAAGTTCTTTGTGTTTTCACTCCTCCTAGATTTCGAAAAAGTGCATTTGACCTCAATTTTGTACCATAAAAACCATTAAATCTAATGCACAACCTGCACTTGCATGTTCTTGACTGTTAAAATGCGGCTTTTTAATCCTATCATGAGGTAAATAAGGCAATATCATTTTCACATGAGAATATCATTTTCATCGAATAGTGTGTTTAGTTGGGCAATACCGTAGCGCAGCACTGGTGGAGAAGACAGAATTGAAACTTGTGCTTTACCCACTGACCATTCACCTTGCGCCGACCCATGACCACCACCCTTGGGCCATCCTTCGAAAGGATGGGCTGGGATTGCTTGTGGGTCTTCGCTGTCACGCAACCCTTGCGGGACTCGGAGGCCGCGCAACTTGCTTTCCTACCGGTACCGGGCACCACCATCCATTGCCCGTAGGCCAGTTCCTCACTCCCGACACGATCGCCGGTGGTGAGGCGGGATCCCAGCGCCGTTAAGATGTCCTCGATCTCCTCCGTGGTAAACCCCGATTGCACGTAAAATGCATGTCCAGGTTTGAACCCCGCGCGGAATAGGAGGGTGGACAGGCACAAGCAAAGCTTCACCGAAGTCGACCTTCCCACGCGAGTCATCGTTTGGCGCCATGAGTAGCATGAGCAGCTGATGCGTTGTTGCGGGTTGCGCCGCCCGGGCCAGATGACCAAATATCACCCGCGAGGGTTCGCCTCGACCAGAGGACAAGGTGTAACTGCGGTCCAGGAAGCCGTCGTGTCTTCCACGTGCAGTTAAACGGACGGTCGGTTGGCCAACCTGTATCACTTTCATGCGCTTGTCAGACTGCAAGAACATGCGAGCCAACATTTGCGCGTGGCCTTTCGTGGTGCTTGTCTGGTACCGCACCTCGTCCAAAGACCCGACGGACACGCGGCGAGTGTCGACGTAGCGATGTTCGGAATGAAAGTGCACCGCGGTCTCCAAATATTGCACCACGAGAGCCTCGTCCACCTCTTGGGAAGACTGCCAAACGTAACAGGCGGCCGGGTCCTCGGTGTTTGGGTCGAACTGCCATTGGAACTCGAAAGGGTTCTCGAGGCATGCCCGCACCAACTTGATGGCCGGAGTCGGCGTTCCAGGCTCGTCGATCGTCACCCTAGTCTTAGTCCTCTTCCCCATCGATCGGACTTGGTTTGGTCGGTGACTGCGTGTCTCCGTCGTCACTGGACCAGGAGTGACATATATTTCACGCACCTCCTCAAGGACGTCGTACGCAGTGTGACGTGCGCGTTGCATGGCGGTGTACACCCTTCGCCGCTCATCGTACAAGGTGTTCGTGCGGGAGTCCCGCTGGCTTTGGCCACCTTCTCCTACGTGCTCCAACCAGGCGGATTGGGTGATGTACGTCACGTTCTCCAGGTGCAAGAACTCGGAGGCCGGCAGATTCGCGCCGATCAGTTTGCCGTCCTTGGAGAAGAGTTGCTCCGCCGGGTTAGCCCCTTTGCTTTGTGTGAAAAGCTGCAGGGTGCGTTCGCCTTCACCTTCGTAAAATAAAACGAGCGAAGACAAAGAGGATTGCACGCTCTTGCTCTCTTGCTCCTTGATGAAGTCGAAGAGGCGCGCGCGTGCGTCCATCACACGTCGCGGGGCTTGCGCTTCGTACCACCGTGTGAACAGTGTCCGGAACTGGGCCTCCTCGAAACTCTTGTCCAAACACCGAGCGTGTATTCCCATGTTCGCAACGAGGTGCAAGTCACAGCCTTTCTCCAACGAGTTGCCCGCCTCGTCCCGCGTCATGTACTTCTTTCGGTCCTCCATGCGCATGAACTTGTTGTAGTTCAAGCGGATGCCGATCCAGCCTCCGCCACCCGCGTCACGGACGAAACCGACGGGACGAAAGCAGATCTCACCTTTTGGGTTGGTCTTTACCCAAACCTCCTTGTCTCGATATTTCGCGAAGTCGGCGTCCTCCATGGCCACCGTCCGGCAAGCGTAGTCGATGCCTTGCCACATCGTCTCCTCATCCACACCGCGTTCACCCACCGGCAGGACGAAGGTTGCTAGTTTTATCAACCCAATTCCGGGCACGACCGTTGCAACCTTCTCGACAACGCGACCGTTAATGCAGCTGTGGCCACCATCAGAACATGCGTAGCAACCGATGAACGGAGGCTTACCGAGAATGCGGTCCATCAACAGCATGATCTTCGCGGGGGACCACGGCAAGTCCAGGGGGCACATGAACCAGTTCAGAGGGGCGGTGTCGAAAAGAAGAGTACGGTATCCCTTTGAGTCCAGGATCCGTTTCATTTCCTTGACCTCGTCATCCGCAGCACGCTCGGGGGCACGTTGAGTCGCACGGTGTTCTTTCATCACGTCGCGGACGGCGCGAGCGTCTTACATTTCGCGGGCCACCTAAAATGGAACCATGCATTAAGAATAACATGTCCCCGACTTGTAACGGAAAGGTAACACAAAAAAAGGGCGATACCTTGTACACGTCGACGGGAGAGCCGTCCGGAGAGGAAAGCATCTTCTCGAAGGCAACCGTTGTGGCGGAGTTCTTCAGCTTCTCGGAAGTGAAGCGACCACCGAAAATTGGAAGGGCTTCTTTGATGGCGTCTTGGGTTTCTTTGGAAACCACGGCCTTCCCCTTTTTATCCATGGGTTGGCAGGCATGGGTGCCTTCGTGTTTAAAGAGCAGGAGGTGGCCTTCGGCTGCGGGAAGGTCGATGCGGACCAAAGTAGCCCGGGCACCACATGTAATAACTTCCATGGGTTCTTGACACTTTTTGCATGGAGGGCCTTCAATCTGAAAGAAGAAAAGAAGAGCGTAAGGTCTTACTGGAAAAGTGGTGAAAGGGTACGGGAAAACCTTGGGATTAAAATACCTCAACGCCGAGGAAAGCAGAAGCGGAGCGTTTCCCACGTCGTTGAGAACTCATTTGAACGAACTCTTTGTCGTGGGTTTTAAAGAAAGAGCACTCCGTATTCCTGCAAAGTTTTTCTCCAAGGCAGTTTTGAAGTCGAACCTGAGAGTTGCAGTCCTTGACAGCATCTTGTCGGGTTACCTCTGCCCAAGGTGTGGCGCAGGTGTGGGACCAAGAACGGTTCGTGACATGGAAGTCAAATTTGTTCAGCGGTAGACCGCCCTTCCCGGTTGGTTTAGGAAGAGGTGAGGACATGTGGTGACCAAAAGTGACATTGCCATCGACGTCGAAGGGGACCTTGTTCGCACGTTTGCAATCTGCGGGCCACTTAAAAGAAGAGGCGCGACTGGAAGTCGAGTCGGACTTGGAAAGGTTTGTCGAAGCGACGGACTCCGTGGGCTTGGGCTTCGTGTTTGGTGAGAACCGGGGAGTCTTGCACTCGCCGGTGTAAACAATGTCTTCTTCATCGTCGCTGTCATCGCTTTCGCTGTCGCTTACCAAGATTGGCATGTTGTCGTCGGTAGGAGTACCGTACACATTGTGCAAGAAGCCAGAGTGAACGGGAAACAGGCCCAAAGAGCAAGCAACGGAGTCATCGAATTCGGAGGTGACGGAAAGATCTTCTTTCTTGTCAAGACTAAAAACATTGCAAAGTGTGTCGCTAGTCACAAAAGGGTCTCCAAGATGCCAAACAATGGGAATTTCACGAACGACATCCCCGGTTTCAAGGCAGCGAAAAGTAACAAATTGAGTGGACATGGCATTAGCCTTAGGAAGTCGGTAGAAAAAATGCACTCTAAAAGAGAAAGTGTCGAGTCGAGGGGAGGCCTTAAAAAACTCTAGTCGTGGCGACGCCAAAATAAAATCGAGTCGAGGCGACGGCTGGGAAATTTGCGAGTCGAGTCGAGAACGACACCGACCAAACGAGTCTAGCTGTGTCGGAAAGAGCAGGCAAAGGAAAAAATCGAGTCGAGTGTCGAGTCGAGGCGAAACCTTGAAAATATTCGACTCGAGGAGACGCTTTGAAAATTTGGGAAAAAAATATCGAGGCGAAAAATATCGAGTCGAGAACGACACTGACCAAAGGAGTCGACGTGTGTCGGAAAGAGAAGTCGAAGAAAACCTTAAGACAGTTGAGAGCTAGTAAAGAACTCAAGCCGCCAAAGAAAAAGCGCAAAGATTTAAAGTCAAAAGAAACAAGCAAAGATGCCTCCAAAGAAAGGAAACACGAAGAAGTCCGGGGATGCCAACACGGAAAGGTTGGTTTACGCGGACGTGATGGAACAGCGTTTCGTTGAGCAGAAAGTGCTGAAGCTCGCTGACTGCTCTTTCGCTGACAACCCAAGAGGACACAATCACAACGGTCTCAACGTGGAGAAGTCCGTTGAGAAAAACGGCATCGACCTTTCCCAAACCATGATCTGGCGCCGCGCCAAAAAAGGAGATCCGAAGGCCCACGGGTAAGTTTCACTAAACCTTCTTCAAGAACTGCGCTGACAAAAGGTAGAGGAGACAAGTGTAGAAAAGCGTTCATCGATGAACGCTTTTTAAAAAACACTGCTAAAGAAACAAGTGTTTTGACCGGTTTAAAGAAAAGTGTTCATCGATGAACGCTTTCTTTATTTTGTTGCTGAAGCTTGAGTTTTTTAAACTGTTTTTAAGAAAAGCGTTCATCGATGAGCGCTTTTCTTAGTTTTCCTTGTATTTTTCTTAAAACTTTGCGCTTTGGAGTTGCAAAAGCTGCGTTATTTCTGTGTGATTCAGCTTTTTTGTCAGGAAAAAAATAGTGAAAGCAAGGAAAGCGCTCATCGATGAACGCTTTTCTTAAAAACAGTTTAAAAAACTCAAGCTTCAGCAATAAAATAAAGAAAGAGTTCATCGATGAACGCTTTTCTTTAAACCGGTCAAGAAACTTGTTTCTTTGGCAGTGTTTTTTAAAAAGCGTTCATCGATGAACTCTTTTCTAAACTTCAGCCAAAAAAGGTTAGTGCTTGAACTCTTCTCGGTTTTGCATGGTGACTTTCTTGCTGTTTATTTGCTGTTCATGCTGCAGGTCTACTGACTCCCATCAGGACTCCTGCTCGCACGAAGAACATGCGATGTCCGAGCGAGTTTTGCTTGTAGATGATGAATCCTCAGAAGATGAGGAAGATTCTTGCAGCAAGAACCGTGTTCCCTTTGGCTGGTATAATGTTCCAGATGTGGCAGTAGCTAAGAGGAGACTCAAGAATAAAAAAGCCGCTGAGCGCAACGCGAAAAGACGTAGGATGCAATGTCCTCTGTGGATGCTAGACAGTCAGTGGTAGCTTAAGCTAAAGTAAACACTTTATATATTTGTTATAAATAGTTTCTCTAACCCTTGAACCGTGTTCTTTGTCGTTTTAAATGACGTGCTGTGTGTGTTTCTGTTTTCAGTAAGAGTTACATCGCCATCGATGGACATGGAAGGCACGAGTTTTTCACTCGTGCCTTCCAAGATGGCGCCGTGGTAGGCGGGAAAAAACTGGAGGCCCGGGACAAAAGGTTTCTGGAGTGCAATGTCATCGTGGTGTCGGAGGACATCACGAAGGAGGAGGTTACATGCCTCGCACTCTCACGCATCGTGCAGAACGAGAAGGGGTCCAAGAAAAAGACGTTTTTCGACGATTACACCTCCTTCAAATGGCTGATGTCCTCCATTGACAAGGCCGTGGCCAAACCAGGGAAGCTGGTTGTTTTGTTCTCTCACATCGACCCTTCTTTATATTCGTTGATGTTCTTCGGCCCACATCCACGAAAAGGTGATCGGGCCCGACGAGCGGCTGGAGGCCTTGCTTCGCGAAAACTGCGAAGCTTTGGGGAAGGATTCCCCTACGGCTTCAACTCCTTGTACGACAACAAGGAGTTCCAGCGTCTTAATCCGACACAGAGATATCAGGTACGGCCGATGCCGGACTTTATTTTATTGTGTTATATTCAACCATCCCGCCTAAAGACAAACACATGTCTCAGGTTTTCCTGAAGGTGAACGAGAACGTCAAGTTCTCTGTGAAGGACGAGAATGGCGAGCTCCACCTCAAGAAGAAGAAGCAATGCGCGACTCTGGGCTTCATCGGAACCACACGCGTGTTCACGGACTTGTGCTCGGTTGTGCTGCTTCGTCAAGAAGTCCGCACACAGCTAGAGCTTCAAAGCGGCAAGGGGAAGGCGAAAAAATCGGACGAGGCGTCCAAGTTCTTGAAGGACTTGAGCGCCGGAAAGTAAGTCCACCTACCACGGTTTGGTTAAAGCCGTGAACTATTTTTTCATGCGGAAAGGTGATGGGTGTTAAACTTTTGTTTACAGGTACGATGGTACTTTCTTCGACGCCAACGAGACTTGCTCCAAGACCAGTAACTTGGCTCGCCTGAACCGGGATGTCGAGCCGAAAGTCGTGCAGGACTTGCTGAAGAAGCACAACGAGCTGGTTGAGTGGGAGGAGACTGCTGCGGAGGCTCAGGAGAGTGGCGTCAGGACCCTTGCGGAAGTTGCTGCTGGTGACACGGGTGGGGATGTTGACGAGGAAGAGGAAGAGAAGCAGGAAGGTGCGTCGGGTGGGGATGTTGATGACGAAGAAGGCGAAGGGGATGAGGAGGTAGACAAGGGTAAGGAAGATGGTGAGGAACCGGATGGTGAGGAAGATGGTGAGGAGAAGGATGAGGAGGAGAACGAAGAGGAAGAGGAGGACGATGAGGAGGAGGAAGCAAAGTTTGACTTTGAAAAGGAGTCGGAGGAGGATCGTGAAACACGTGAAGATCGGAAGCGGAAGAGACAGGAAGTGGCGGATTGGTTTGCGGGGGAGGACGCGGGGCGACATATCCCAAGAGGAAAGAAGCAGAAACAGGCTCTAAGTAAGAAGAGGGCGGGCATGGGGAAGCTGCGTCAAGAGTTACAGGCCTTTGAGGAGGAGGATGCCGCTTACGCGGCTTGGATTTGCGACAAGGAGCGGCGTGAGTTGGATGAACAGAAACAGAAGGATGAGCATGACATGGAGGACGGCCCGGCCCCCTGTGCGGAATGGATGAAGCCTTGGGTCGGGGTGTCGCGAGGGAACCCGGACTACGAAGGGTTGCGGCAATGGAAGATGACAGGCGGGACGCTCCGAAATGGAACGCAGCAGAAGGGACCGGTGAAGGAGAGCATTGAAATTGGGCGGTTCTTGAAGATGAATGAGGAGGCGTTGAAGCCTGGTGTACGGCATCATGTGCACAACGTGGTGTCCGTGGAGGTGCCGAAGGTGGTAGCGGTGAAGAACACGAAGAAGCTGAAGGGCACGAAGTTGAAGCATGAGAAGGTGGAGTACATCTTGGAGTTAATCCATCAACACGGACACGACGATTCTGAGAAGTTGTTGGTGTTGACATCGGTTGCCATGAACTCCCAAGCAAGGCATCCCGCTGTTGCAGCTGTACTTGGGCGAAGCTCTCGGGGCCATGGACGTCATCACGCACAACGCGGCGGAAGATAAGTTTTGTGTGGCGGCGGTCATCACGGATGTTCCGTGGGGCCATGAGAGCAAGACCGGGTACAACACGAAGGTGGATTGGGATGCTTTCGCGGTGAAGGTGGACGAGCTGTGCGCGAACAACGATGGCATGTCGGAGGTTCATAAATACGCCGATCTGGGGAAGGTGGACGGAGACACCATTGTGTGTGCCTTAGGCGACAGTGAAGCCCTTCGAGCTTTGGAGGCGGGCTGGAAGGCGTTGAAGCATCCGGTATGATCAATGTAACACTTGTTGCTTTGAAGGCACTCTTTTGTTTTTGCTTTTTTGGTACGTTTCTGAAAGGGAGGGAAAAGGGGGGAAGGATCACAGGTGTACAAGACAATGCCGGGGTACCGTGTCCTCTTTATTGATTTTATCCCTCCCCCCCGGCCAGCAATAAAGTATTTTCAGCAATAAGGGTTTGAGCACGAAAACTTATTTAAATTCGGTATTCTTATTTGTTTTATGATACCTACGACCAAGTTATATTTATTTAATTATCCGACTTTATTGTTTGTTGTTTATCGATTCACAATATTTGCTACCAAGACTTAATTACATTCGATCATTGTTGTTAGTTTTTTGTTTGTTGTCTGTGGCCACAAATAACGGTAAATATAAATAAATATTCATACCTCAAATCTAATCTTCAATACTCCAACACAGCATAGGCACTATGAACACACGAGAGACACGGAACGAATAAATCAAATCAATATTGGTCGACAATATGCACCTGTGGATGATGGATGGATGCCGACACCGTATACATTTCGGGTTTGCACAGTGCAGAATTTAATCTTCAATACTCCAGCATATCAGAGGCACTATGGACACACGAGAGATGCGGAACGAATAAATCCGTCAAATCAATAATTTTGGCCGACAATATCAGTGTGTCTGCAAAATACATAGAAGGTCTCCCAGCTACCTAGCACTATTATCATAGTTATAGTAGCTAGTAGCTTTCGGGACCGCCTGGTCTCCATCTCGAATGAAAATGGTCTCCATCTCATACGTATGGATACACGTATGGGATATCTGCCGTACCCGTATTGTTGAACCCAGATTTAATTATCGCTTATTTTATGTTTACAGTAAGTCGCGGTCTATAAGAAGCCGGCGGATTTTCGCTAGCGCTAGCGGCTTAATCTGACGGACCGAAAATTTGGGCTTAGCGATGCCGATTTCTTATTGGTGCACATACGAAAATCTTCTTGTAGCGTGAAATATTTCTTAATCGTGCACCATCCAGTTCCCCGATCCGATCTAGCGTGTGCGATTTCTTATTTAAGTATTAATGAATGATGCATTGTAGATCAGACGTAGCGTAGCGATTTCTTATTGGATGCCAGATTGCCATTGATGCACCTATATCTATAACTTGTCTCAGACTCGTCCTAGCCTACGTGGTTTCTTATTAGGGGCCTTATTAGACGTCCGGGGTCAGCTTCAATGTCTACTATGGGGTCGACGACCGTGAAGCGAGCCACTGCCACCGGTGAATATATGTATGTTGGTGGTCTGCCTGAGGCTGAAATGGCTAACGCCACAGATGGAGCTTGGTTGGTAGCACTGCAGAAGGCAAAGTAGGTTGATGCGGCATGCAAGTCACATTGCTGAATGCGATGGTTATGCTAAGTGATGTTAGGATGAGACACTCAACTGCACTATACGACCAAACTGGATGTATGGGTACTGTAAGTCAAGGCTGGATAGTATATGTGCTGTAAGACCAAACTGAATAGTACATGCACTGTACGACCAAGCTGGATACTATATATATATGTACAGTAATATGCCCAACTCTCGCTATTATCGTAGTCGCATTATCTATATCCTTAAATATTCCCCGCGCGAAATCGCCTTAGTCATAATGCTAATGTGTGATATACCAACCACGATAAAGACCACTATACTTTTCCGTGCTGCTTGATTTCGACAATTTCTTAACAGATATGTGTAATATGAGTATAGGGTTCGGTGAAACTAGCGTCTCGATTTCTTAATAAGGGGGGTTTTCACATCTCTGGTTTGAAATTGCTTGCGGGTGGTTTCTTATGGGTTTCTTAGTTTTTGGCGAGAAATCTAGCGGGTGGTTTCTTGTAGGTACCGTTTCTTATAGACCGCGACTTACTGTATCATTGAGTCGGACATATCTTTATATATTTACCCACTTTATTGTTTTATACACTCGCGAGCGTCGGATATTTATATATTTTTGTAACTATTCCTTGTTTTATTGCTTTTAAATGCGATACATTAATTTATTTTCTTAATTATTCCTTAAGACGTAGAAAAATCCAAATATTTATTTAATTTTGAAAATCAATAAAGAGGACACGGTACATCGTGACGGAGGGGAACCGCAACAACGCGACTTTCACGAACACGCCAAAGTCCTTGGGACACCAGTGCACGACTTTTGCACGGAAGCTGGAGGCTCCGAAGTTGGACTTCAAGACCAGCATCCAAACCAGGGGGGCAGCAATGTAAGGACATTTCATTTGATTATTACCCGGTGAATTGTTGGACTGGAAACATTTTGCGTGCCCTAAGTTACCAAGAGGTGAAGGCTTTTGAGAAGGCCTTGGAAAGCCACCTGGCTGCGAGCTGGGAAGTCAGCTTCAGGCAATTGGATGAGGAGCAGAGGATGGAAATCGTTGAGAACGAGGTAGAACATCAGGCACGACCTTTCCAAGCCGTTCAAGTGCAGGATACCTTCAAGCACGATTGCGCCGTAGTGGGATGCTTGAAGGGCGGTAAGCCCTGCGAAGAGCATGGCAAGACCTTGGTGGTGGGACAGAAGAAGGTGGAGCTCATGGAGCTGTTGGTGGAGCGGTACACAACCGACATCGACATGGTGGTGCTGGACCCGTTCATGGGAAGTGGTGCGTGTCATTGTGGATGCATTGGCTTTGCCGCGAGGGACACGTCGGGGTATTGAAAGATATTAGGTGTGTCGCAGGAACCACTGGGATTGGAGCGCTTCGCATGGGACGCGCTTTCATCGGCGTGGAGATGAAGCGTGCAAACTTCATGAGCGCGGTGCACTATTTATCTCACGCGGTGTTCTGCTGCGCGCAGCGCCATGTGGGGGATCTTGGATTGGATGAGCCGTACCCGAAGATGAAAGTGACAAACGTGAAGTAGAACATCGAACGTTAGTGAAAGTTAGTTAGGGACCTTGGCGGGGAAAGAAGTATGTTTTGAACCGAACTGGGGGGCCGGCCACCCGGACGTGTGGTTAGTAGTGGTCCGCGAAAGCGCGTGAAAAACCAATGGAGAACGTAGTTGGTCAATGCACGAAGACGAGTAGGCGATGGGGCGAAGGGCACAAGAAAAGGTGAAGTCGTGTTAAACTCCGGAGGCAAAACATGCGCGCCGGTAACTTTGTTTTGAATATTGATTTGAAGCTTTATATTTCATGTGATGCTAAGACCGAAAAGTTTATTTATAATCGATGACGGAAATATTTGCTTTAGCACATTTAGGGTGCAAGTTGAATCAGCGTGTTATAAAGGTTTGTTTAATGGATGACGGCAAGCTTCGAGATGTGCACACACTCGTCCCGAACACTCCAAGAATAAACACTTACACACTTTTCTACGGCAAGAAAATAAGCACATAAAATATACCAGTCCACAATGACGACAACTTTTAATATACGAAAGACTAGTGGCTGAATGTAAAGTTTATCTACAAACCAAACACGGCTTACATTTTATACAAACAAATTCTTTAAATATTTCCAGTCTAAACAAACTATAATGTTCGCCTACGTCTCACATCGGCATGAGGTGCAAAGTTGCTCGAAATGTTCAGAGTTTCTGAACGGCCTAGAACAGTTACACCTCGGCTGATCCCAGCGGCGGGGACAAACGAGCATGATGAAAAGCGTCCAATGACAGCCCGGAGTCCCGCCAGGAAGGTCTGCTGGGACAATCATGGTCCGCGGCGTAGTCCACTCGTTACCAGCACGGTCGGGGTAGTCTCCTTCGCGCGCCATCAGTTCAAAAACTAAATGCGACCGGGTGCGACGGACGAAGCGCCAACTGGCGAACCCGGCGTCTCTTCTTCCACGTTCCATGTTGCGCACGTTGTAATGAGTCGAAAGGCGCCACTGCTCAAGCTGACAGTCGTTGCAGCGCAAGTGTTGAATGTGGTGGGTTGCAATCATCTCACGGTCATGAGGTCCGGCAACAAAGTAGTCAACAAACTTGTAAACGGAAGGCATGTTTTCGTGAGACTTTTAATTGTTCGGTCTAGGTGTTTAAGGGTTTGCGCGTTTAATGTTTTTAGTCCGCGTTTGTTCTTTATTTAAGAGAAGTCCAGGCGCGCGCCGTAAACTCGAGTTCGTGAGCTAGCGGTTGTAGGCTGTTTTATGCCTGGAATAAGAAAAAAAAACGTGGCAAACCCAAAAAAATAGGGACGAAGTCAACCAAAAATATTCCTGAAAGTGCAAAAAAAATAGGGGTTTTTTCATAAAAATACAAGTTTTTGGAAAAATCCCAAAAAGGCCTGAAATTCATATAAAACTAGAAAAAATTAAATTGGTTCATCGATGAACCCCCAAAAAAATATTTCATGAAATCAGACGTAAAAAGAATCATTTTGCTACCGAGTTTCGGAAAAAATTTTGAAACTTAAAAATGCGGCAAATTTTGTACAAATTCAGTTGAAAATTTATGTTTTCGTAACACAAAAATCCCCAAAAACCTTCCTTAACACCGTAAGGGCGAATTCGTTTTTAGCAGTATGGGATCAATATGAGGGCGGAAACATCCATAATTGCCACGGTTGTCAACTATTGGATATTTATGAAGTATTAGTGCCCATATTGGGGACTTGGGCAAGGTCCCTCAACCCTGCAATGCCCACCAAACTCGGTTTATCGAGTGGGGGACTTTGTGGAAAGTGCAGGGGTGTTCTGCTGCCAGGTGACAAAAGCGTGCTCTACGGAGAGTGCTATAAAGGCTTCAAATCAAGGATACGGTATTTTCCCCCATTGGTATACACCATGATACGTCATCGCCCACTCATAACATCAAGTCAATAGTGGTGCCATGTTCATGGCGCATGCCCAAAAATGCCCCCAGCAGCTGTTCAATCGAATTTCCTTAAGTATGGTGATGGTGGGTTACATATATTCATGTGTGCACATACGGTGCGAGTGATAACGAAGTGCCATATCATCCACCTAGTTCCGCAATACAAGGTATGCGAAGAATCGTGGCAAATGGATGTCTAGAACTTGAGTTATTGTCGAAAACGTGAAAATAAGTTTCTGGAAAACAGGATCAGTATGAGCAGTATGGCAATTCGCCCTTAAGGTGTTAATTCAGGCTGAGAAAGATGATTTTTTTAGTGAAAATCAGGAATATTTCTTAAACCCTAAAACAACCGGAAAATTAAATAAAATTACATTCAACTCGGGAAAATCTTAAACCCTAGATTCGGTAAAATTTTCGTTTTTTTCAGGGCCTCCCATTGTAAAACTCCCCAACTCCCAAAACTCCCAAACTCCCCAATTGCGTTTGGTGACTATCCTATAGCTGTACTAGTACTCCGTATAGTTCGGGTGTCACAGGTTTAGGGTTTCCGGCTTAAGCCGAGCTTTCGTTATGTTATCCGAGACTTAGACTGTTTACCGAAAGTGAAAGCATTCTGATTGTAACCCAATATATAGCCGAAACTATATATCTAACAGGTTGTCTAGTTTCGCCGTGAAATATAATGCCTCTACATTGTCTACTCCGAAACCCATCATGGACGACTTGTTAAACACGGTCGCTCTCGGGGTATTTAACATGCAATTCAGTTTCTTTTGTACGATCTTCCATACCTCCCGGGACATTCCGGCCAAGGTCATGTCCTCCTCACCGTCTAATGGCTTCCCGGTCTTCTTCCTATTCATCCAATTCGCTGCGAAGTAATAGTTAAATATACTCAGCACACACTTTTCCGCCGACCGGCAAGCGCATGCACCTCTCCGAAAAAATTACAGCCGCCTCTATTGTTCTTTTATTATGATAAATTTATGATAATGAGTGGCATTTTTTTCGCTCGTATGGTTTTATTACTGTATTTTCAGGTGTATTTTGATACGCGTTTTGAGACGAGCAACGTTCAGTATGGTTCAAAAATCTGGTCGTAAAAATCAGCCGACTGAACCGCTTTTTGCGAGCCTAGAGATACAGTTGCGACAGGTGTTGGGAGGTGTCTCATCTGCCCTGCACTTGTTAAAGTTATCGAAGGGAAAGTATGCCACGCTTTCGAGTGAGTATTTACGCTCACAGCCTGTGGGATCGCTCTCATCGACACTCAATGACTCGCAAGTATTGACGAAAAATCTGCTCGAGGCCATTAGGCTAGTGGAAACGAAAGCAAAAGCGACATTTGCCACAGCAGAAAGGGCCCTAATCTCAAATAAGGAAAGTGAAGAATCTGTGCGCTCACAGGAAGCTGTAGGAACCACATCGTGTAAGGGTCCCATCGCAAAAACCCTCAGACGCAAGCAGCTTCGGACATCACGCAAGGGAAAGGAACGTGCTGAAAAAAGTGGCACAGTGCCAACAGACCCTCCCACATCTTGTGTGAAGACGCCCTTGCAGAAACAGAATTCAGACACGACTTTGCAGGCAGGACCTCGCGCATCGTCAATTGTTGAGTTTGTTGAAGCAGAACCGGTGACACCAGCCGCAACTTCATCCCATGTGGCCTTAGGGCCACAGTCTACAGGAAGAAAACGAGCTAAGGGGAGCACTGGCGACAAGGGCAATCGGAAAAATCCCAAGGTAAAAAGAGCTTTTACGTGGAAAAAGGGGGAGTACAGAAAACGCTCAGAGTCAGTGCCTGCTGTAGACAATTTGGCGACGGAATCTTTGCAGCGTTCGGCTTCACTCAGCCCTGAGGGGCGATCCATGTTTAAAGTCTATGACCGATAACAATGTTTACTTGGAACAGTGGAGACACTTTTATCAGTCACTTTATTTTCTGCAAGAAGGGCATCGCGAAGAATCCACTTCACTCGATCCTAGATCAAGCGACCGCTTAACTGGGTGGGGCAACTCCTTCCTGTAACTGAAGTCAGACAGTCGTTTGTCGTTTGTTGGATCTCACGCTTTGTTATTCCTCGGACAATATGGTGCCAGCACTCCAATCGAGCCGCTTTTCCCAAGAAGGTTTTTTCAGCGGCGGAATCTGTGTTGTTTTTGCGGTGAGAGGATCCAGAGGACCCGTGGGACCGCGGGGGACGGCTTACCCATAATCCTGAGAACCCGAACAGCCGAGGACTGCTCAGGATCCCACTTCACCTTAGACCACCGCTTGCAAGTTCTGATCTGTTTGCCTAGACCCCTGCTGTCTAAAGAACTATTACCGCTCCAAAACTAATCCTGCCTAGAGCCTGCGGTTTTAGACATCTGTTTAGCCCTTGCCGTCGGCTTCAGTAGGGGGTTAGGCCGACCGAGTGCAGACCGGGTTTCCCGCTTCGTATGACAGTGCAGTACACATCAAAACTTAATAGCGGTGGGGGGTGGAAAGGGAAAGGCTCCCTTTAAAATCCAGCCCACACCAGTTAAATGGTGTCTTTATTTAATTTTATTTAATTTTTACTCAGCACATCTGCATTGATGATCTTAGTGACCTCCGTAATAATAATAATAAAACATTTACGCTAGCAAAGGGGACAAAGTCCTGAGAGTGCGGTATCCCTGCAAGGCAGGCTAGTGAAAACACCAGGGGCTACTCCCTCTGCTATAGCGCGCCCACAAAGGGGCTCAACCCACTTTTCAGCAGGGTGACATCTAGAGAAAAAGCTAGGTGCTAAGCAAAAAACTCTAGAAGATGGAGAAGCAGCCATGGCCGGGTGAGTGGAGGGGTGGCTGAATCTCCGTATGCCTAAAAGAATTGTTGCACAGTCTTCCTAATGCTTTGGTGAACTTTTTTATAAATCTCCATGTTATGGTGTCTCCACGATTCTGAGGGTGAGAGATGCCCGGTTCCGACCACTATCAGATAACCCAAGTACTCCAATGGTACGGTGTTAGGTCTGTGTGGAAGAGAGCGGAGCGTATGAGCGTATGACGAACACCGCTGAAACGTTGGGGTTTCGCGGTGTTAACACTATATTGACGGATTCGTTTTCAGCAGTATGGGATCAGTATGAGCGCGTAAACCGCCATAACTTCCATGTTAATGAGCTATTTTATATGTATGAAGTATTGATGTCCATATTCGAGAGTTGAGTGAGGTCTTCCAACCCTCCAAAGGCCACCAAACTCAATATATCGAGTAGAACACTTACTGGAAAGTGCAGGGGTGCTCTGCTGGCCGGTGACAAAAGTATGCTCTCTGGAAAGTGCTCTAAAAGCTTCAAAGTCAGGATACGGTGTTTTCGTTCTAGTATATGCATCATGATACGCCATTGCCCACTCATAACATCAAGCCGATAGGGGTGCCATGCTCATGGCGCATGCCCGAAAATGCCCCCAGCAGCCGTTCAACACGATTTCCTTAAGTATGGTGAGGGTGGGTCACGTATATTCATGTGTACACGTACGGTGTGAGTGATAACGAGGTGCCATGTCATCCACCTAGTTCCGCAATATAATCTAGGCGAAGAATCGTAGCAAATGGATGTCTAGAACTCAAGTTATGCCCCAAAACGTGAAAGTACGTGACACATGGAAAACAGGATCAGTATTAGCAGTACAGTATGGCTCGCCGTCTTTCAATAGAGAGTTTCCAGCAAGGAGTTCGAACAGTGTTCTGAACACCAAATCGAACAGGATGACATGGACAACAAATGACAGAAATCGCTTGCCTATGCCTGTACAAAAATCGCTCGCGTGTACATCGAAAACTGTGTCATAATAAAATTCGCGAACCTGTGTCATAATTCCTCGCCGGAGCGTGTTCAGAACAGTGTTCAGAACGAAAGTTTCCGATCACCTCGTCAGTAATACAGTGTCACTGTACTGTATCGTGTTAACATTGCTCACTCACACTCGACTGGAGAACTGGTGGATAGCGAGAAGTGCTCCTCACAAAATGCAAGGCGGGTCTCGAGAGCGGCTCAGATGTCACGCGACGGGCGGGGATTCGATCTAGCGACCGATGATGAATTGCGCGATCGGCCGCGCAGCGGCCGAAGCTCGTAACCTCTGGCATGCGAGAGAGTGACACCCGCGCCGGGTGCCCTTCCGCCTTGCCCATGCCCTTCGCCTTGGTCAGGACGAGGAGAGGAGTGAGGAGACCACCTCCACACATCAGATGGACAGATCCACAGTGACAGAGTTCTCACAACTTCCGCTCCACTTGCAGAGCGCGGCAACTCTTGTTGCCATTTGGGTTTTCTGTCGAGAGCCGATCCATTTGTTGCTGACTATTCTGCGTTTACATATTTTTAGTTCGCTTGCTTCCGCCGCTGTCGGTGTCACTGTCCAAGGAAGGCTCCCCGACTCCGAGCTTCAACATGTCTGCTTCACGTCAGGTTGCTCGGGCGTTGCGCAACCTGGCAGCCGCCAGCCGTTCTATCCCTCGTACCGCAAAAGTGACAGTTATGAAGCCCCAGAACTCGTCAATTCCCAAGTTTGCGCTCTCTGAAAGCGCCACTCCTACCATCGGACGCAGTTGCCACACGACAGCAGTCAGGTTGAACCCTCGTATTCACTTTTGGCCTGACCACCCTTGCTTACCGCACAGGCTTTTCAATATCTTGAGACGCCTTTCGAAATTCTTTGCAGCAACTGCGCACGGGCAGCCAGCAATTTCACCGTGGACGTCGAAGTAGAAGCTGAGTCTTTCCGTCACAGCGCAGCACTGGCTCAGTTGAAAGCAAACCAGCTTCTGAGCTCAGGATCCGTCGGTGATTTTCTCTCCGAAAACCACATTTCCAAAGCAAATACCATGTACTTAACTTATGTCTTGGAACTCTGTTTGATCTAGTTTTTTTTGTTATTGCTTCAATGTAACACTGAAGGAGCCTGCCCTATGAAATAAACACCGCGAAAAACTGTTCGACTTCACTGGTTTCCAACTCAAATCCTTTTTTTTTTCGATGCAGATGACGATGGAACATAACACCGAAAGGAATGCCCTTCGGCATGAAAAGTTGGCGAACCTTTCCAAATGCGGAGATCGTTATGATCGTTCCTTCACTAGCTGAATAATGGTTTCCCGAGCTGTTTGTCAACTTTTATAGAGGACTAGCTATGTTCAGAACACGTTAGTTACTTGCCGTCAGACTCCGAGGTACTTTGCCGCATTCGAAACCACTCGTCTTTGTGTTTGGCGTTCCCTGCGGTCCGTTTCTTATTTAAACAGTTCATAATATTGTATGTGTTTCGAATAACTGCAGTCCAACTTGACAAGTGCACTCGTGAAGTGGTTCATATCTAGAGGTCACCACATGCCATCGCCGGTTCGTTCCGAGACTTCGTACGCAACGCTCAGCTCCAAGAAATGACCCGTCCACACCCAAGCAAGCCGAGGGCAACGCACTTTGCAACGCCTCCTATCCTTGAGTTTGGGTACCATCCCATCGTAATAAGACTCGCATCGTGTCTTTTAAAGATATCGATACCAAAATCCACTTTAAATATGTTGCTTGTAGCACATATCCGTATGCAGCCGCCAAGTTGTTTGCCCTCTCCACGTGCACGTGATATATGTCGACGACGCTCTTCGTCAATTTTGTCAGGGGGAACACAGTTTTTATTTAATGCAGAGAGGTTGAGTTTGATCTCTTCTTATGAGGAAATCGTGTTCTCAGTAAGGATTGTGTGTGTTGTGGGTCCAGTTAGATATGATCGTTTGCTGCCCGTCTTCGGGCTTTGTTGCCTTACAAACCGTATTCTTGAGAACGAAATGTTTTCAACGCATAAGTTGAAAACTTGCAAGACCGCATAACCTGAGCAATTCCACACGCGAGGGAGTCAGAAGGAGCCATTTTATTGTCAGGAGCGAACACGCAAATTGCCTTGGGCTGCAAAATGAAATGGCAAACAGTATCTGTATGACCCAATGAAACCTCACAATCAGGACTCAGACGTTGCAGCATGCCGTATCGGTCGCTAGATCGAATCCCCGCCCGTCGCATAACATCTTAGCCGCTCTCGAGACCCGCCTTGCATGTTGTGAGGAGCACTTCTCGCGTTCCACCAATGTTAACACCGCGAAACCCCTGTTTCATCGGTGTTCATTACGGATAGAATAGCGGAACATCCGCAACATGCTAACCCCAAACTATGTTTATACGACATATTTTGGGCGCTAGGTAACTTGCCCACTCAGATTTGGTCACTCGAAGCGGATCTTGGGGTCCTCGCTTCGAGTGGCGAGGGAGCGGTAAACGCCATCCTCGAAACGCCATTCCTTGGCGTTCGACCGCGGAGTGGCTGTAGCTACTTAATACAACTAATTGAACATATGTTAACCGTTTAAAAACGCGCAGATGCGCTTCATCTGCTCAATTCGTTGGCGGTATGAAGCACTTCTTCCGCGGCTCGATCTCCGCGGGATGTCGCCAGGATGTCGAAGAAGAAAACTCAATATACTGCACTCCTAAGGTGTTGTCCGTGATAATTATTGCTAATCATGCAAGGATCAACAATGCTTTCGGACATAATCTTCTCATTTTGAATTTTGACCTATTGAGCGTTCCATCAAGGCAGCGCCACCGTCCCACTAGCGGGCACCGGGGGGACGTTGGCCGCGCCGTTCGGCCAAACCGCGGCAAGACCGGAGATTTTGTCCGACAGTTTTGCTGAACAGGCCCTCCTGAGGGATACTGAAAGAGCGCGCCGCCGGATTTTGGCAATACGCCGCGTAGGATGCTTCGCAACGGTCAGAGTAGGCAGAATGTTGTATTTCAGAAACAACGGATATAAAACAAGCTGCTATCAACCTAGGAACTCGAATTCTGGGACAAAGACTCCATATAACGTCCTTGGGTTTATGTATCAATGTGAGCCTTAAATTTGGAATAAAGACGTTGTATGGCACCGCATATACGACTTTTATGTTATATTAGCATTTGCCCAGTTTCAATATGTGGTACGTTGGTAAGGTACAAATGCCATACTCTCTCATGGTGCCCAAACTGTTATTCGGCTCGTGACGTGAGAATCAGAGACGACAAACCCCGGATACATCCACTTTTCACTATGAAATTTCCTTAAGTGGGTGCTTATAATCACTGATGTTTGCAACAACGCTTTTGCTACTGGTAGAGGATGGTATTTCTTGTGAACTTTGAGGTGCCGCACGATGAGCTCACAGAGTCTCGGAATGTCGTGGCGGTATGACTATCTATGCCGCGGCATTACGGTTCCTTACGGTTAAAACCCACCCCGGTTAAAACCTTTTCCGTTCATCGTGGATAAAATGGAACGTTTTGACACTTGTTAGGTACTTAGGTTAGGTGCATAACAAATACGATGACATCTTATAATTTCGGTTCTCTCACATTTTTTAATGCCGTATGCTGCTGAAGTCGCCTGAGTGTTCAAGATCCGGCGTATGTGATAATACATAATAAGCGTGGACGTGCGCGCGCTGCCTGGGAGTGTCATCGCAGGTACCCTTGACGGTTTAGGCATCACGTTTGGTTCATGCTGTATGTCACGGCGCGACTGTTATGGAACTGTAACAGTTGCGTGCAAGTTGCAAGTATTTGGTGGGTGTATGAGTGCAGCAGTCTGGGGACCAGAAGTGCGTGCTTGAGCTCAATGCTCCTCATATACTCTAGTGCTCTCACGCGTCGCACGCGCGTTACCACCATCGGGTTGTGAACCCGAGAGCACTAGGTGAACTTGACGCATCGGCTAGACGATATAGCCATTGATGCTCGCATGCTGTTCAGTGCATGCTAGAAGCGAAGATGCGTCTTGACAGAACAATTCAGTTCGTTCTTTAAAGACGTATCTTGCTTCGCCATCTCGATGCCATATACTTGGCCTCTCGATGACAGATGTCACTCACCTTAGGTGGATGACAGACATTCTGACTGTACATGTCATAGTCGACCGTACTGACAATACTTGACGATTGTATGTCATTATGACACATGACATGACATTACATGACATTACATGACATTACATGAAATTACATGACATGTATGACATGTATGACACATATGTCATCGGTCATATCCCTGACAAATCTCCCCTCTTGGAAGTGTTGTGACCTCACAATATAGGGTGCATACCTTTTGTATATGTCTTTGATGTCTTTGTAGTTGAGCTGGCCAGTCTTCTTACACCAGTGAGGCGTCCCTCAAGGTGTTTTAGGATATCGGGGGGAACTGAGTCCACTTTAAACCCTCACCTTGCAGTTCTTAGGATGTAGCCCCCCTGTCGCATTGTGTTTCGTATTTCAGAGTGACGTTGCGTTTTGCGTTTCGTATTTCAGAGTGACGCTCAGGGAATCTCCCGAGGTTTACGTTACGGAGAGATTTTGCGCTTGCCGATCGTTTCTTGTTTCCACGGCTTATAGTGCATCCACCCTTCCTCCCCTCCTGGAACTGCTATGGAGGATCAATGGTCGAATGGAGGTTTGTTTTAATGCAGTCGGAGATTGCGCTGCTTAGAGATATCGGAGGGTCTCTCTATGAGTCCGCTTTAAATCCTCACCCAAATGCAAACTCCTTTTTTTGTCCAGTGTGTTGCGCTATTGCCGAAAGCCAGTTGGTCTTGTCGGCAAACCACACTAATGTGAATTTGTTTTAGCCATGTGTGTCAAGCACGACTCAGGATCACAACTCCATCTACTTCAGAACATTCCGGCAGTTCAGAATGACTGGCCGTAAGAACCGAATGACAAACCACGGTCCGGCAAAAGCAGTATAGCAGCTTTAATTTATCCACAGATATTGCACTCGATTTTTTGCGTATCTGTGCAAGGGTATGATTTATACACAAGGCTCACTACACCTCAGCAAGGAAGGATCAATTTCCTGCTCCTACAACATAATGATACAACATTAAGTGCAGGGTATATAGATGATCGACATGTATTAGTATATATTACAAGAAGTAAGGGCAATAGGCTTAATATATTCTTTAGCCTTCATAGGCAGCTATTATGTCTGCTGCATTGGTCAGCTCGGTGGCTTTGACCCAGGTGTCATGTTCAGGGCAGTAGCCTGCATATCGCACTAAAATAGTACTTGACACCTCTAGTGATTTTATCTGAGAGAATGTGTGATATCTCAAATAATGGTTGCTCTTCTTCGGTGATCATCTGTGGCAGAGGCAAAGGTGCTTGAAATGAGTCATTGTATGACTCCAATCTGGATACAGGCTGAACCGGATGGATCCGAATATCGAGACCTCCGAAATCTAGCTCATATGCACGTCCATGGCTGACAACTTTGGATATGGTAAACGGCCCGATATACGGCTGCTTAAAGTGTCTGCCTGCCTCTGTCAAACCAGTCTATTGGATAAACTCAGTCCGTAACAGAACTTTTTGCCCTAGTGCATACTGTCGGGGCATGTGAGTCTTATTGAATCTGGCTCGATTGATTCCTGTTGCTTGGCTAATATTGTCTACCGCATTGGCATGAACAGTCGAGTACTGGTCAAAGTGATCTCGAATAGCATTCTGTATTGGAACAGGAGCTTCTGGCGGAATGCTGATTGCCAGATCATGCGGCGAAAGTGGCTGCGCCATGGAATCGAGATAGAAAGGTGTATAACCAGTTGTAGCAGAAACTGTGTTGTTGATTGCAAACTCCACCGGAGGCAACTTGTCCTCCCACGAATTGGCAGAAGTATCATTGCAACAACACCTGAGAAAAAATATTTTCTAATCAGTAATTATAAACCGGAGGTTGGTGAATCATGCATCAAACAAAATGTGAAATACCTGAGGATGTTCTCAATGAAGGCATGGCTCCGCTCATTGCTTGCATTCGACTGTGGATGGTGTGAAGATGTCATAGATAATCTCGTACCAGTAGACTTCCACAGCGTTTGCCAGAATGAAGGAGTGAATCTGGGATCTCGATCTGATATGATGTTCCTCGGAAGACCATGGAGCTTGAAGATGTGCTGCATATATATGGCATCAGTGTGCTGAGCAGTCCAGGTCATGTTGAATGGAATGAGATGGCAGCGATGAGTGAATTGGCACATCACCACAAATATACTGTCGTGCCCATTGGTGGTGGAAGGCAGATCAGTAATCCAGTCAAGTGATACATCAAGCCATTTTGTCTTAGGCACACAATAGCGAATATGTGCCTGCCCATAAGGTTTGTGTCTCCTCGTTTTCTGGCGTTGGCATACGGGGCACTCCCGAATGTACTGGATTGCTGCCTTCGTCATTCCTGGCCAGTAATATCGGCTACGCAACGAGATAGAGCATGCGATTCTTGCCTACATGACCAGAAACAGTTGCCGAGTGACACTCATGCAGAAGAATATGGCGAAGCTGTGTGATCGCACCGTCATTTGTAGGAACTTTGGCAGTAGGTGGAATGTAAAGCTGTCTGCCAAAAATGGTCTTGCGATATAGCTATCCCTGTATGAGCTCGAAGCTGCTGACAGTCTGTGATGATGTTGCCGCTGCCAGTTTGGAAAGTATCGATTGTGCAAAACTTTTGCTGAGGATCACGGTCATACTGTGATGTGATAATGTCGTGCAGCTGATGACCCGATGATGCAGAGACAAGAGCAATAAATGTAGGGTCTGGAGATGTTATGTCGGCTGATGCAATTGCCAATGATGAGACAATGTGATGTTGCAGACTATCGGAGAGTTCGAAAAGAGCAGAAATACGTGTCAGGGCATCTGCAACCTTATTATTCTTCTCGCCTGCAATGTGCTCTACCCGAAAGTTGTACTCGGAGAGCTCATCCAACCACCTTGCCTGTTTCGGGCTTAGTGAGGATTTGGACTGGAAATATACCAGTGGCTAATGATCTGAACGGACGATAGATAGTCTCTGGAGCTCCCAGCAAGATGTGGCGAAAGAACCGGAAGCCCTCCACGATGGCAAATAGCTCAATCTCAGGAATAGGCCAGCGTCGCTGTGTGTCAGAAAGTGTTACGCTGTGGTAGCCACCTGGCCTCATACCTTTGCCTTGATCCTGTAGGATGACTTGGCCAACGTGTGTGCCTGATCCATCGACCTCCATAATGGACGGCAGTTTCTGATCTGGAAGTTGTAGTTCTGGAGCATTGCAGATGGCACTTTTGAGGTTGTCGAATGCCTGCTGCTGCTCAGTCTCCCAGACAAATTCTGCATTGTCTTTCAGAAGGCGATTGAGTGGCTCGGCAATCTTGGAGAATTTCGGAATAAATCTCCTGAACTGGCCGACCATGCCCAAGAATGACCGAAGTGAAGACTTGCCATCTTTAGCCATGCGGTGTAGAGGCTGTTTGCCAACGGTTGGGCCACAGGATACTGGAGGCTGAATACCAATGTCACGGCACGACTGTTATGGAACTGTAACAGTTGCGTGCAAGTATTTGGTAGGTGTATGAGTGCAGCAGTCTGGAGACCAGAAGTGCGTGCTTGAGCTCAATGCTCCTCATATACTCTAGTACTCTCACGCGTCGCACGCGTTACCACCATCGGGTTGTGAACCCGAGAGCACTAGGTGAACTTGACGCATCGGCTAGACGATATAGCCATTGATGCTCGCATGCTGTTCAGTGCATGCTACCCAACCGACACCGACGGCCAGTTTCGCTCGTCGATCTCGACATCGTCGGGATGGAAACAGGCTCGAAACCGATCCGTACTCGAAACCGTCAAGGGCACGCACCCGTATCACGGGACCGCTCCCACTCGATCCCGTCGGCCAGGTGTGGACATCGAGATCGTAGCCGAAAAACCGTCGGTGAAATAGTTATAACTCCGATTCCGACTAATCACAGTTACACTCCGATCGTACAATCGTTTAATCGCGTACACAGCATGAAACCACACGACAGTGTCACTGCTAGGCGAATTTTCCGAAAAGTTTTGCCTTTCGAGGCAACCCAGAAGACACGTCCCAACTTGACAGCTCTTTGAATATATTGGCGGGCGCAGCTTGCGTATCCCAACGGTGTGAATTGATGAACTATGCTAAGGGGCGTAACCGGTTGACCCGAGGTCCAACTGGTTTGAAGTGATTAGTGCAAATTAATTAACTGGTTGGGGTTAGTTAGTTAATAACTAAAAAATTGATTAGCTAGCTACAATTGGTTAATTACTTTTATTGCACTAGTTAATTGGTGGTTTAACTGGTTACAACCAATATTGAGTATGGGGATACAACGGCATTAAATGTTGCTCATTCGAGGTCAAACTCGACCCATTCGGATATACATATTATTTGTGTCAGATGTCATCATTACTCTCTGGCAACCTGAGATACTTACTTACTTGTGAGGTGCTTTTAAGTGAGAGTGAGAGGACAAGCTGAGGGGGGGCTGAGGGGTCAACCGGTATGTGGTGTAGACACCAAAGGCATGCACAAACGTATTTCAGAAGAGAATAACACATACATATTATTACTTTTCTAATGTTTTCTAACACACGACCCGGGGTTTTCTGGGCGATCCTCTGCGTCGTTCCGTCTCTTGTAGTGACTGGTAACGAGAGTGCAGAGCATGTGCCAGGGCAGGCTGCTATGGTGTCAAGCGGAGCCTTCACCCTTCTAAGTGCTGAGGAGAGGCCTATACTAGCTTGCTCAGTGATTTCTATGTTCTGACTCTAACACCCTATGAGTGCCATAGTGCACTTGCACATTCTACTTATGCCTCCGCCACATCAGTCGCCTCGGTCGCGCCCTTGGCATCCACCTCTGGAACAGATGACTACCAAGGATTGTAGTTGACCGCGCACATCAAGGTTTCTTGAATGGTCTCGGACTTCATGGTCTGGGCGTCCTTGCCATGCATCTTCCCAGCACCAGAGAAAAGCCGCTCCACACCAGCCGTGGCTATAGCATATTGCAGACTGCCTGTTGTGATATCATGCAACATATAGGCGGCTCATACCTGATAGCATATTGCAGACTGCTTGTCGTTACCCGCAACAGATATCACCGACCGACCGTCGGCTATTGCTATCAGCATAGAACATACTGCCGAAACCGATGCAGCAACCTATTACCTAAACCATATGCAAATATAGTTCTCAAGTTCTGTGATGAATATTAATATCAATGGTGTACGCGGACAACCGATATGCTTGCGGAGAGTTGAACAGTAAATATTTAGGGTTTCAGGGGAACAACTGTCTGTGCCGCCCGCACGGCTCCAAAATATGAGTGCCATTGTAACCTATTGCAACATCGGTTTTAACATGTTGTGCGGACCACGCGGTGGGCCGTCCACATCTCAACACATCGAGCTCTGCTGACCGTAATCCGTCGTCGGAACGGTTCCGTAGATGGTGCCGGCCGCGTTGCCGCCCGCGCATCTCCGCAGCCCCTCCGCGATCTAATCATATTATAAAACGACTTTACAATCCTACGGTTTAAACGTGCAATGCAACCATGGGACATCCACACACACACACCCACACACACACATACTCCATACATGCAATACAACAATGAAACCCTAATTCTACGCTATGCATCTTGCACTCACTTTAAACTAAGGAAGGATGCGAACCTTTGCGTGCCATACGCGATATCTCTTTCTTCGCTTTCGTGTGGTCTGGAGGATGATACGCCCCACGCGTGGCGTCCCTCCAGCTGAGGCGGAACTCGTCGTCCTCCAGCAATGCCCTAGGGCGCTTCCTCTTGGCGACCCAGTAAGATATCTTCTCGTCAATGTCGTTCTTGCGCATCTCACTCCAAACCGATCCCTCCTTCCCTGTGAGCGTGTTCGCCTGGTTGTTGCCACGCGCGACTTCACCTGGGTCTAGCTTCACCTCCTTCTCCTGCCGTATTTTCGCGTCCACCTCCTTCCAGACGGCTCGGGGTTTATGTTGGATTAAGTTTTTGACATCTACTGGATTAAGTTTTGTCTGGGGTAGATTTAGATTAAGTTCATGTGACACGATCGATCGAGAGGCAGACCTGAGACAGGTCGTCATCGTCTCTTCGCCGGAAATCACATCAACACATTGCATGCTGCCGAGCGGAGGGCAGCATGCATGCTGGGGAAGGCAGGTTGCATGGTGCCGCATGGTGCCGAGAGCAGGTTGCATGCTTGCATGCTGGGGAATAGTTTTCAGAAGCATATGAAAAATATTCTATTGCTTCTAAAAACTACTTATTATATATCATAAAACCTTTGCCTTGCCCTTTACCGCTGCACGCGACCGGCAAGCATCTTTGAAACTCGGAAGTTTCAAAGATGCGTTTGGTATTTTGGGTGCACCCTAAAATTACAAAACAGCCGAGCGCTTCCCGTTTGTGCGGGATATTCACATTTATTCCACGGCATATTTCATATGAAATATACACATAAGCACGAAGGCATCGGCCACGCATCTTTGAAACTAACGAGTTTCAAAGATGCGTTTTTTGTCATTTGGGTGCGCATACCCAAATAACAAATCAGCCGAGCGCTTCCCGTTGGCGTGGGGTATCCAACGCTTGAATGTTAAATATTCATTATAATATGAGTTAGCATGCGAGGTTGCAAAGGCATCGGGACAGAATCTACGAAACTGTCTTATGCCTTTGCCTTTGGGTTCGAACGTACCCAAACCCAAAGATGCCAAACAGCCGAGGGCTTCCCGTGCGTCCTAGCGCACGAAACTTGGCACAAATACTGCCAAGAGATATATCTTTAAGTTACTTGAAGCTCAAAGCTTCAAGTTACTTGTGCGCCCAACGCGCAATTTATTTCTAAGGCAGATGTTTTGGGTATGGGTTCGAACGTGACACCCAAACCCAAAGATGCCAAACAGCCGAGGGCTTCCTGTGCGTCCTAGAGCGCGAAACTTGGCACAAATACTGCCAAGATACATATCTTTAAGTTACCTGAAGCTCAAGGCTTCAAGTTACTTGTGCGCGAAACACGCAATTTATTTCTAAGGCAGATGTTTTGGGTTTGGGTTTGGGTTCGAACCCAAACCCAAAGATGCCAAACAGCCGAGGGCTTCCCGTGCGTCATAGAGCGCGAAACTTGGCACAAATACTGCCAAGATGCATATACTTAAGTTACTTGAAGCTCAAAGCTTCAAGTTACTTGTACGCGAAACGCGCAATTTATTTCTAAGGCAGATGTTTTGGGTTTGGGTTTGGGTTCGAACCCAAACCCAAAGATGCCAAACAGCCGAGGGTTTCCCATGCGTGTGCATGTGTGTTAAACCATGTGAAATATTCCATGAAATAAATGTGAATATCCCGCACAAACGGGAAGCGCTCGGCCGTTTTGTAAAATTAGGGTGCACCCAAAATACAAAACGCATCTTTGAAACTCGGAAGTTTCAAAGATGCTTGCCGGTCGCGTGCAGAGGTAAAAAGGCAAGGCAAAGGGTTTATGATATAGAAGACGTAGGAATAGTTTTCAGAAGCACTAGAATACTTTTCATATGCTTCTGAAAACTATTCCTACTGCCGCTAAATCTTACACCCTTTGCCTTTCCCTTTGCCTTTGACCTTCCGTTCGCAGTTTTCCCATGTGCGCCTGACCTCGGAGCGGTGGCAACTCGGATCCGGCGAAATGACGATGACGACCTGTCTCAGGTCTGATGACCTCTCGATCGATCGTGTCACATGAACTTAATCTAAATCTACCCCAGACAAAACTTAATCCAGTAGATGTCAAAAACTTAATCTAAAATAAACCTTTTCCCCTTCCAGACGTCGTTGTGCATGTACACGCAGTGGTTGTTGAGCCCACTAGGGCATGCGCTCTTAGCGATAGCCCCCCCACACTCTTTCTCAGGGTCATCCTTGGAGGGCAAGGTGCAATAGACATGGGTGGAGTTGGCGACGCCCTCCTTGAAATACGCCCACCAAGGTGAGGTACGCTTACTCTTTTTTTGAAGCGTGCGCGCCTCTTGTTGCTTGCGCTCCTCCTCGATGGCTCAATCGGCTCCCACGTATCATCCTTGGCTTGATAGCCTTTCCATCTCACCAGCCACTCGCGTCGGCCTCTTGTCCACCGCATGGCGAGGATGTCCTCAATGAGGTACTCTTCCGATCCGCTTGCGGTATCCGCCAAATGCTTCCGAGTTCGACGTATTCCCCCCTTCTTACCGTCCACGACAACCGAAGCATTGCCACCCTCACCTCGAGGACCGCTTTTTGAAGTTGCAGTCGGAAGCTTTTTCTTTGTTCGCCCCATTATATCCAACACACTTTAGCGCGGTATATCTATATCCACGCAACGGACAGTTCTGCAGAACTTGTGAGTTGTGTTTGCGACACTGTTGACTGTAAGGTGTGTGTAAAGACGACAAATGGCTTCGTGAAAACGCTCGACACTCGACTGCTGCTCATGACACTCGTGTCGTCTCGCGCGATTAAGATGTTCCTAGCGCTGACCGCTGAGGCTGTGTCGAAAATCAGAGATCTCGATTTTTCGATTTTCCGACCGATCGCAATGGGCGACATGGGTGATTAACCGGTAATTAATAAATTTTGAGGGGGGTCAGCTCGTTACTGCCACTAAGTAGTTAATTCGATTAATAAAATTAATTAACTAGCTACAACCGGTTAGTGCGAATTAATTAACTAGCTAGGGTCAGTTAGTTAATAAAAATGGAATTGATTAACTAGCTAGTAACAATAACTGGTAGTAACTGGGTCTAACTAGTTAACTGGCCTAACTGGTTACTACGGTTAAACTATGCCAGCTTGCGTGCACTGCGCATACATATACCTCTGCACACGCCAACGAGACATTAGCGCGGACGCGAAGAAAATTGGAAAGGCTAATGCCTAACTAGTGCGTGCCCGCTTTTCTTTAACCTTTTTGGCACAGAACCATGGATCGTGTGACCTTTGCAGAGCACTTCATTAAGCGATACCCGGGGCCAGAGCAAGTAAAGCTTGGCGTTGAGATATAGATACCTGGCACATGGTTTAATAATATGTCAGCAGCGGAGAAACGAAAAAGTTTCACCGCACTTGCTGTAGAATATGACAACCTGAAGAGTTTCGCGGGCGGCAATCCAGCGAAAAATAAGTTTCAGGCCATCCGCTTTCAAGTACACGCTGACGTTGCTGACGACCCTAACCATGAGGGCTACTGGATGAAACTGGACATCTGGAACAGGTATCGGCATGAAACGTACAAGGATAATCGTGCTGTTGAAGCACGATTCATCAAACCTCCCACAGCGGACGCGGTTGCTGCGGAGGATGCCGCTGATGAAGAAGGGACCGAACCGTCTCCTGGCGAGGCTGCAATTTACAAGTAAGACTTTTGCATAACATATCTTTGTTGCAACGTGTAGTTTTTCCCCCTATTGCGTGAGTTGTGGCCTTCGTTGCATACACAAACACTCACCCACGCACTTCTTGTTTTCGTTTGGATGTTTTTTGTGTCTGTTTCGTTGTTCCGACTGCAGGTTCTTTGTTCTGGAAAAGTCTGGCGAGCACATCCCGACTAAGGGAAAAAACCTCGGGAAAGGCTTCCTGGCACAAGTGCAATATTCCTGGTTGCCCGAAACCGGCGTCGGTATTCAAGGTGGTTGGTGGGTCGACTGGAGTGCTTTTCACTCACTTAAAGGGTGACCACCCTGACATTGCCCAGGAGTTGCGTCTCGCCTCGAGCAGTAGCAAACTGAGCATGGGACTGGATGGCTCGTTGGTCGATATATTCACGTTCGCTGAATCCCTCGAACACCATATCCGATATGTGGTGTGGCTTGTGACCGACCTTGACCATTTTCATAAGTCTAAAAGTAAAGCGATGCGTGTGCCAGGGAACAATAGCCCGGCCAAGCCATTCGATTGGCATATTGTATTTATGCATACTGGGGCAGTGAGATGGCAATGGGCTCGGAAGGGGACTCCCGAGCCATTGACTTCGTACTATGGGGAGCGAAAGCCTGGACTTGATTATAGCTGGCAGCATATTATCGTACACCCTTCTGGTGCGCTACGCCGCTGGGAGCGTAATAGGGGCGGCGGCTGGTTTCTAGAAGACGCCACTCAGTTGAAGGCGCCGGTAGCGCCATTCTCATTACCGATTAGCCGCGTTGGGATCGCGTACTGGAATCCGACGATTGTGATTGACGATGACGAATATCATGGAATTCCCTACCAGGGGCGTAAGCCTACACACTCAGCGTCTACGAACAGTGAAGATTCGGGTACAGGCGCTGTGTCCTGGAGTAAGGAGAAGTTACCAGATTCTGATGACAATGATGACGCAGGTGTCACTAACAGTAAGGAGAAGCTACCAGATTCGGATGACAAAGATGACGCGGGTGTCATACATGACATGGACACTGCCAGTCCGAAATGGGAGCCAACTTCGCCTGAATATGATGACACCGAGGATGACGTCAGCGAGTTCGATGACTTGGTAGCTGACGATGCTGAAGAACAAGCTGAAGCTCGAAGGTTGAAGAGACTGGGACTGCAATTGATCATGGATGAGAAGGGTGAACTTCACCGGGTACCAAAGGGCACCTCCCCGACCTCACCTGTTCAGCCCGATGATCAGCCTATTACCGAGCAGAAGTCTGAGGCCATATCTGAGGATGCCCCAGCCTCTGTGGTGGAGACTGTTCATGCACCACCGAAGAAACCTTATGGGTCAGATACTGGATTGACTTCAATGGGTGAGAATAAGGCTGGGGTGTCTGAAGAGACGAAGAGGCAACCTAGGAAATATCCGAGATGTTGGACACATGAGTATATAACTCAATTGAAGTATTCCATAAGAAGTGACAGTGATGAAGAAGAAGGGCTTGACGTGGCTCCTCGTAGGAAGAAAGCAAAGATCAGCAAGGGACAATGAAATCAACTGTCTTGATTAGGATTGTCCAAATGCAGATTCTCTGATTAGGATTTGTATAGGTGGCAGATGATGAGATGCCAGCCGACATGGGACAGATCGATTAGAGAATATGAACTGCGCGCCTTGAAAGTATAAGACTTGAATATTGCCCATTTGGAGGCCGTTCTAACTTGAAGTAACTATTTGGAGGAGCTGTTGCTCAACCTGTTAATTTACTGGTCAATCTTTCCTGCCATAAAGATATTGCAATTGCTTGAATTGTAGCCTTGTTCAACTGTTTATCTAGAACATTGCAATTTTGTACACTGCAAAATTGCCGACTACGGACCTGTGCCCCAAGATTGAAGCAAGATTTACCTCTGACTGACCCTTGAGCTCAGGCTCGGATACAGTCACGTGCTCAAGAAGTCTTCACTTGGAAGTGGTATTGCTCTGCGCCCTTTTTGCCCCCTGACTTTCACCCTGCATGCAAACAGGCGATTTTTCAAAACTGTTATGCTGCAAAGTGGTCAGAAAGTGGGAAAAGAAGCCGCCAGCAACTCAGATCTACCGGGATTAACAGCCAGATTGACCCGAACGGAGAGTGAAAAGTGGATCAGTGGCAGATTGAGAAAAAGAGGACCTCGGAGACCGTTTTAACGTAGGCACAAAAATTCTAGACGTTTCTTGATAGTTTTTTGTCGTTTGGAACCTGGCCCCGAGACCTGGGTCCTCATAGATCGCTACATTTTAAATTCGGATGGCCAACCGGCACGGCAGAGCAAAAATTAGACCAATTTGAGCCCAGCAGACTACATAGAAGGAAACGGGAGCCCAGAAGGATAGTTTTCCATTTTTTTTATATCCTTTGAAGGAAAAAAATAGTCTCCAATACTGGGTCCTGGCCAATTAGTCTGGATTGCTCCGGGATGGCCGCCAAGAAGAAATTAGCCAAACTGCCGATCGACACTCCATTTTTGAAATTTGGCCACCAAAACTTGCATTTCACTCTGGAAAGCATATTTCGTTATTCACCACGACTTCCACTGCTACAAGGAAATATTTTTCTGAGTGTTCTGGGGGGATTTGCCAAATTGGACAGATTTGACTTCCCCAACGGTCAGATTTGCACTTTGTCACTCTTAATTTCGACATGATGCAAAACGCTAACACGGGACGCTCACCTCCAACGTCGCCTACGTCGACTCCTCGGCGTACAAGGGGACGACAGGCCAGCCAGCGCAGCACGAGAGGTGCTGCCGCCACTGGGACCACTGGCAAGGGGGCGAAGGGCACCTACAAGGCGCCCTCTCCGGGTCAGCCGCCACCGGCTGCGACAGCAGCAGGTGCGCCAAGCTTCCAGATTCCCAAGAAGAAGTCGACCCTGTCAGCTGATGCTACTGAGTTTAACAGCGTGACTCCTCTGGCTCTGGACTCTGGAACCGCTTGTGTGACACCTTCCCTGGAGGAGGCTGTAACGGTACCTAAACCGCACCCTAATCCGCCCCTGCGTCATGCAAGAGCGGCGTCACCAAGGGTGCTGACTGTTGACACCCCTGGTGCAGGGCGAAACATGAGGGCGACTCCCCAGCGGTATGTCAACTTGACCTCTCCTTCCCCTGGCATCCTGCGATTGCCAGGAAGCCGCGACCTGAGCCCTCCAGCTCCGCGCCAGCGAAGCCCGCTTCGGACTCGAGACCGGACCCCGCCACCGCCGCGCGCAGGAGCCCACCACGGACGCGCGACATGAGTCCTCCAGCTCCAAGACCGCGAAGTCCTTTGAACCCCTACAGGACTCCACACACTTGGTCTGGAGCTACGGTGATGACCTCCCCGCACGGCCAGCTGCCCACGCCATTCAGCGAGAACGCGCTTCAGGCTGAGTCCGCGGGAGCAGCCTCTGTGGGACAACCTCTACCGGCTGACCGACCACCTCGCGACCCGATCGCCGTGCGCGAAATGACCGAGGTCAAAATTGCAGCATGTGAGCAGGACATGCAGAATGAGGCGAATGAGCAGAAACCAGGACTTCGTCAATTTCCTTCCCGCTCTGATGTGGCCAACTGGCGAAAGCGCCAGCAGCCGGGTGAGAATCTCGCCTGGACTCCGCGCCCTAACCAAGGGGGTGTGGGGGCAGCGGGGAGGTCAGAGGACCCGCACCAAAGCATGGCTGGCGAACTCATGCATCCAACTCCCTCCTCAACAAGCTACGCGGAGGTGGGGGCAGCGGGGAGGACAGGTGGCTCCGGCTTGACAGGTGGCCCACGCCACATAAGCATAACATGTTCTGGGCATTCGCTGACCTCACCGATTACCGATACCGTTACGGAACCTAAGGTGATCGGTGACTCTATGGCAAGGTTATCGGTGACTTTCGAGTCCGAGATAGACAGCGAGGCAACTTCACTGACGCCCTCACTGACTCAGGCGACTACGGAGGCAGCTACGGTTACGGATATGCTCGAGTCCCTGTTGAACTGCGAGT
>LGRX02026092.1:0-44599 GCA_001247695.2 Cymbomonas tetramitiformis | reverse complement strand
CGCCACATAAGCATAGCATGTTCTGGGCATTCGCTGACCTCACCGATTACCGATACCGTTACGGAACCTAAGGTGATCGGTGACTCTATGGCAAGGTTATCGGTGACTTTCGAGTCCGAGATAGACAACGAGGCAACTTCACTGACGCCCTCACTGACTCAGGCGACTACGGAGGCGGCTACGGTTACGGATATGCTCGAGTCCCTGTTGAACTGCGAGTCCAGACCTTTGACTACCTCGCTGACCTCAACAACTACGGATATGCCCGAGTCCCTGTTGAACCGCGAGTCCAGACCTTTGACTACCTCGCTGACCTCAACAACTACGGATATGCCCGAGTCCCTGTTGAACCGCGAGTCCAGACCTTTCACTACCTCGCTGACCTCAACAACTACGGAGCAGCCAGTCAGCTCAGTCAGTTACGCAGACCTCGCACTCAGGCGTAGCATTGGACTCGCAGCCTACCAACCGCATCTTAACCGCAACCTACCAGTCATCGAACCCCCTTCTCAAGCAGATGTCCTCAGCAGAATTCCAGTCAGAAACTTACCTCTGAACTCAGACTCAGTGAACCAGCTTTCTCGCCGGGAGAGGCGCCATCGGAGATGGGAACAGAACCAGCAGCGCCTGGCAGAACAGCGCAGAGCACTCTTCTCTGACCCCGCCTCAGCCAGAACGCCCTCAGATGCCTCTGTCCCCGCACTGAACTCTCGGCATCAATCCCTAATGCAGAATCAGATGATGTTAGAGGTATCAGAGTACATGCAAAATCTGCATCAGCAAGTGCTCCAACACTATCCACATCTGACTTCGGTTCTACCAGCAGCGGGCGCTCCACCTATGACGCCCTACCAGCACACCTTAGGATGGGCGAGCGGTTTACCAGGTGCACCGGCGCCAGCAGCTGGATCAGGTCCCTGGCTGGTACCAGCACCGGCTCAACCGGTTCCCGCACCGGCTCAACCGGCTCCAGCACCGGCACAGCCGGCTCCGGCACCGGCTCATCCGGCGCCGGCACCATTTCAGCCAGATCCACCGGCTACCGGCTCATCGCCCTCTGACTCCGCTGAGCCTGATCAACCGTCACCAGGAAACTCGCCCCCGCCTTCAGACAATGGTGAACCACGACACCGGCGTCTAGACGTGTTGTTATGGACTTTAGAAGGAGCCTCCTTCTGGTTGAGAAATCACCTGTCCTCTTCCTCCGCAGTTACTGTCAGCCACGGCGCTGAGGCACAATACTCTTTCCGACTGCCAACCATGCCTGGAAGCGCCAGTCACTTCATAACCGATACCAATCGGATTTGGATGACTATGCGGCACATCGGAGTGGACATCCAAGACTTGGCGCAGCATGGGTCAGTGCATACTCCTGTGCGCCTGACTGAGATTGAGGACAGTGACGCTTTCACTCTGGAAGTGGAGAAAACGCAAGTGGATGAAGCGCGGCGTTGCGCGGAAAGCCGTACTGGAACTCAGCAGAGACGCCTGCCCTTGTACTCATGGGTAACCATCGCGGAAAATGCCTTAGAGTCCGAGCTGACAGAATTTGACCCCCTGGACTCCAAATTTGGGCAGCATTTTCATCTTCCGAGGCGTACTTGTTTAGAGGAATGGCGGCTGGCAACCAACCAACTCCCGCCACAGTCCCGGCTAGACTGGGCGTCAATCGGTTTCCCTCTGGTGTTCCCAGCGCAGCAGAGTACAGATCGCCTGGAAATTCCTTGCCAGCGGCCCCGGGACTCCTGCCAGTAGACCAGCGCCTTTCTCAATTCCCAGGGCACCACGATCTTATGGGAGCGGCTTCCCCAAGTGATGTCTACCGAGAATCCAAGACAGTGGCTGATGTGCTCAAGCTGATCAGAGACATTCCTATGTACCCCTCCTCCGCTGACCTAATCACCACTGACGCAGATATTGCCGCGCTTCCACCTTTTTCTGAAGCGCTGGTCAATTTTCTGTCAATGGGCGTAGTCACCTTCGCCCTGGGTCGCATGAGTGCTTATCGCCTAGACCTAACCATGATCACCATGCCGGAGATCTTGAAGGAAGTGGCTCAACGCAAACTACAGCCGCGATCCCTAACTTTTCTCAAGCAAGGTGGGATGATGAACTCGGAGGCCTGGAACCGGCGTTACGCCACTTTGGCGCCTTTCCTGGCCGACGTAGCCAGGAGCGTACTGGATGACATCGCGCTGGTAGGACTAGCGGGGACAGTGATGCGCATGGCGCAGCGACGAGAAGAGACTGCGCGTTTGTTCGCTACTCGTCTGGTATCCTGGCACGAGGTAGTCCAGTTATTGGCAGACGCCATGCCCAACTGCCACGCCATCAGCCAACAGCAGCTATTATATCAGTTCTGGTCTGGACTGCGACTGAAGCAAGCTGTCATGGATCGCCTTATTGAGGATCGGTTGGATCTGCAAAGTCCAGCGGATTGGGAAAGCAATCATCCCGGATCCACCGCGCTGCAGCATATCATCACTGTGGCCACCAAATTGGAGCGCAGTGAAGCTCTGACCGCAGCACGAACCTCTCCCGTCTCTGCACCTGCGAACCGAAGTCCTGCCTGGAGGAATGGTCGCTCGTCCTCCAGACTTAACGCCGTGCAGGACGCTGGGGAGGAAGATGCTACTGACCCCGACCCCGCCGACCTCAGGGTGCAGCACGCCGTGCCGCCCAGCCCGGCGGGATTGACCAGGCCGCCACGCCGATGTTACGTCTGCAACTCTGACTCCCATTTATGGGCTAACTGTCCCGACGAGGCCAAGAAACGAGCCTGGATTGCTGACGCCCCAGCTCGTTTGGCACGCCGCCGCGCTGCAAATGAATCTCATATCGCAGCGCTGGAAACAGAATGGGAGGATTTGGAAGAGGAAGCGGAAGCGCTGGAGTATTTTCAGAACGAGGAATCGGCCGCAGCGTCCTCCTCGGGTCAGCAATCTGCGGAAGAGGAGGACTGAGTGTCTTCCTGCCGGCGGGACGCCGGCGACAGGGCGGTATGGGTAACCGCCCCTGGGCAAGGAGTACAGCCTTCGCCCACAACCGGGGGAATATCCAGAAAGAGCCTCCGCCACCCCCCAACCCTCTGGCCGCTCGAGGGTACGGATTCACCTGGTCTGCCGATCAGAGGCGACAACGCCATCTCGACAGAACCAGAACCCTACGGGATGAACCCTCGTTGACCAGTACCGCTGTTTACACAGCGAACCTTTCCACTGCGCAGGGCCGGCGAGAACATCACTTGGTGTCCCGGCGCCATCAGCGGTCGCCACGAAGGTCACCCACTTCGTCGCCTGAGCGCTCCAAGCCTCCCGTTATGTTCAGTGTAGATCGCTCCCTTGGAACTGGTGATCGCCGTCGGGCTCCACAACGCGAGCGTGGCGAAACGCCCCGCGTTGACCCAGCAGACCCTAACCCTGAGGCATCAGTACTGGCAGCACTGGATGAGGATGATGGTCAAGAAGAGGAGACCCAATGGACCTTCAACCCACTCAACACCCCCTGGCGGAACACTCCTCGACCGCGGGTACCGAGAAAAGCTCCGGTGGAGCGTATGCGAGCCTTGAGGCAGCGGATTCAGGATGTAACGCTACCCGCGGTTTCACACCCTCTGGACGACAGTGGGGAGGAAGGGGGTGGAACTTCAAAAACTGGCCCAGCTTCAGAACCCCCACCTTTTAAACTTCGACCTGAGGTGTTTCCTTCGACGTCTCGACCAGCAGCGTGTCCAGCCTTGGCAGAGAGGGCGTCCTTAAGCGCAGAGAGCACTACGAGTGCAGCGCGCAAGCGCACTGGAAAACCTCGCAGCAGAACTCCGAAGACGGTACGAGACCGACTGCAGCATGAGGCAGAGGTTACGAGGCTGGGAGATGAACCACCAGGACTTCGAGCAGAGTCACTGGCGGATCGCACGCGTGCTTGGAGAGAGATGACGCACCCGGAGCACATGGCCGCGGCAGCGCTGGTAAAGGAGAATGAGAAATGGAGAAATGCATGGGTACCAGAAGGGTGGCGCAGATATCGCCGCCGCTGGTACAGATGGCATGGGAAGGTCACCCCTGACCTAACGATAACCGAAGGAGCAGTTCAGCTATCTCTGGAGACCGAGTGCGGTACTATCCCAGGTTCTGGTGGAGATGTAGGAATTCCAGACGCATGGTGCAGTCTATACAGGGTGCACCAATGGAACCAGCGAGAAAGGGAAGCAGCGGAGGAGGCTGCTCACCTGGCTCTACCCTCAACAGCAAGTGGTGATTCACTCTCCCTGGACTCAGCGGAACCATCAGATGCGAATCCCGCGACAACTCTGGATTTGACCTTATCTCCATCCAGTTCTCAGCCCGCAACTTCTGGGGACATTTCTGACCTCGAGGACTCCCAGCGGTCGCTCAACTTCACGCAGCAGTTGATGGAGCGACAGCTGGCCGCCGCCATATCGGAGAACAACCCAAGTGTGCTGACAACGGTGACAGAAGGAGCGTGGAGCCGACTCCCCTGAAAACCATCCAGGAGGAAACCCACCTGGAACTGCTACTGACCATTCAGAAACAGCAACGCCATCGTCTGCGGCCGATCCTGGAAGGTAATGAAGCAGTGGCAGCACCAGCGAACGTCACCAACGCCCAGGCGGCACCGCGGGAAGAAGAACCCCCCTCGTTCACTCAAAAGTCCGAACCAGAAGACAGCGCTGGGGAGGAAGAGGAGGAGAAGATGTCCATCCAACCTCTTCGCTCTTACCCTCTGGAAAGTCGCACGCAGAGCCGCGCCAGACGACGCGCTCAGGGACAAGAGCGACGCGCTAAGGAGCGGCAGCTACAAGCAGATCGCGACCTGGAAGGTGGATGGTACTTTGGTCCGGATCCTCGTTCGCAGCCTGCACCACCGCGCACAAGACCTATCCGGTCTAAGCAGCGCGTACCTTTGCATCACCCAGTGCGAGCAGCCATCTGTGCACATCTGCGACGCGATGGTCAAGTAATGTGGAACCAGGACAGTCAGCTGACTGCGATTCGGGACAAAGAGGGAACGCTGCTATTGGTGTTCTGGGCCTTGCTGAAGGGACAGCGAGTGCGCGTGCTGGTGGATTCGGGTGCCTCGGATGAATTCATCTCCAGTGACTACATGGGAAGCGTGTAGAGGGTGAGTATCCTTATTAAATACAACTGTATTCCTTAAGTACCTTCTGTATTTTGCCAGGATTTCCCAGTATTTCGGAACGCTTCCCATGTAGTGAGCACCTATGGTTATCTATGGCAAATCTGCATAAGCCGACACCGTGACCGCCTACTTACCGCCCACGCCCGCCTTGCATCGCTCGCTTCCCCAAGCTCGCTAACATATATCTATTGTGTTCCAAAGTGAGAATATATTACTTTAGTATATCCCCGGTTTGGAACACGGGAAATGTTGCCAATATCATATATTATATCATATATTACTGTTTTGGATACATTCCCCGTGATCGATCAGTAGAACGTTAAATGTTGCCCATATCATATATTATATAACATATTACCGTTTTGGATACATTCCGCGTGATTTATAAGTCTATACGGCAATTGTTGCCAATATTGAATTATATTACATATATTAGTGTTTGGGATACATTTACCGTTTTTCTCTTCCGATATCTTATCATTAATTCTAAAAAATCCCCCCGAAGAAATTACGGGGCTGGAAGAACAGGAGTTAACTTCAAGAAAAATCTAATAACATCGGTGTTAAAATTTCGATACAAAGAAGAAATACTAAGCTCCAAATCAGTCTCATCAATTAAATTTGAAGATGCAACTAATGTATCTTTTTGTGCTTCTGTTGTAAAGATACCTAAACCTTCACAAATCAAAATATACTTGTCTATAATATTCTCATTCACAGCTGTATCAGCGTGTTGAATTTTGAAATTAGCTATTGGAGAACCGGTTTCAGATCCTGCTAACTGAAATTCACACAATACACCAAAAGTATTTGAAGGGAATGTCAATATTCGAGTACCTTGACCAGCTGTAGGTTGTATTCTAGGAAACTTAGACATATCAAGATTTTCATATTGTAAAGTTTTTGTTGTTAACTTATTGCAATCTATATCATTACAACCTATGATATCACCTAACATGTTAATTCTAAAAAATTGATTTGATGGTATAATAGGTCGTTTACGAAACTCCAAAGCATACACTGAATTAACTTCTGATAATTCAACCAGTGATGTATTCAAATCTATAAATGTTGAATCAGCAGATTTTGACCCTTGTAATTCTAAATTTGTCTCGGAACTTAATTGTGCAACGTTGACAATTCCACCATTGATTCTTGCATTTCCATCTACTTCTAAACCGGAAATTTTTACACTTGCTCCAGCGGTTGCCGGTTCCAAAACATTATTTGTTTCGGTCCATTTTGAACTTTGTACAGGATTGTATGTTTGACCATTAACGGTATCACATGTTAAATTCTTACAAACTAAACTTTGTCCAAAACTTGACATATATCATATGTACTTATTTAAATTTCACGCGGTATCGCTTATATTGTTTTATATGATTAATGCCCAATAATCCATGTGCATTATCATAGACATTTACTATTCCCCAAGCAAGTTCTTCAGTTGCATCTAAGACTAATGGAACATCTTGAAATCTTGTAGTATTTTGTTGACCGCCGACTCCAATAACCAAACCTGGTTCGTTGTTAAAATCGGACGTGCCATCTGGATGAATTATTCCTATACGTCTGGCATCGGCGGTAGACATTTGTGTCATCATGGCACCCGTATCATATACCAAAGAAACATGCTCATCGACATTTGCCAAGGATACTGACACCCTTTTATCTCGGCGTTCTGTTTTTTGTTTAGTTTTTGGTAAGTTCTGTTTATTATATCTAACTACGTTTCCTTGGGCGTTAGCAATATTTCTTACCTTGCATCGAGTGTTTGCGAGTCTTCCATTTATAATTCCTTTAATTCTCATACCGACCCCATCTTGAACGACGGTTTCACAACTTGGTAAATTAGGATCATTTCGCTTTACAGGCATTTACAATATATTTACAATTTAAATGACGGTTGTAAATAACATATAACTGCATTTGGCGATGCATGAGTTACGGTTTCCATACAGCACCCGATCACACCATTAGTCGCCGGAACTGCCGAAGAATTGACAACACCATTTGCTTGAAGTCCTAAAAGCTGACCCTTGGTGTACGATCCATCAATACAGTTAACAGAACAGAAACCGCTAATAAGTACAAAACAAGAATTACCTGCAAGACTATCTTGGACACATACACCTATAACACCGACATTGGTATTAGTAGCTGTGTTTGTTGCTGCATAGGGTTTGATACCATTGATGTTAGTGCTTACATCGTCAAAAGAGACAACCGTTCCTGACGTTATCGTTGAAGCTGTTGTGTTCACCATGGTATAGACTTGACCGGTGAACGTATTAGGTGATGTAGTTTTTCGATAAGCACTTGTAAGTTGTGTCAAAGGAATACCATCGGTCGTTATCGAAGATGTGTTTGGATTTGTGTAAGCCCAGTCAATACTGTTTGTAATTCTAATAGCAGTTGTGTCTAAATCTGAACTGAGTTGGATCGAACCACCGGTATTTCCGACAGCAAGGACCTGTGATAAACTTGGAACACCGCCGCCACTAGAAACAGGACCATATCGGACCTCATTGGATGCTGTGTCATAATGCAACATTTGTGACTCGCTTGAAGGATCGGGACTGGCCCTGATAGGCCTGATATAACAACTACTTGCGACACCGGCATTTAATTCTACCCCGCTCGCGTTCAAAACGATTGTGTTATCGGTGTTAACCGCACTCTGAGTAGAGTTTTGTCCTGCCAAAGCACCTATGTTTATGGAACTTTCACCGGCTGTATATTCACCTGCATATTTTCCAATGTTCACTGCTGCATCTTTGCAGTTAACCTGACCACAGTCGTCGCCAATAGACACGACATAGTCACCACAATTAGAATTACACGAACCAGAACCAATCGCAATCGTATCATTACTTGTTGTATTGTTAATGGACAATGCATTCCTACCTATAGCGATAGAACGGTCTCCAATGTGGTCGGCATTGGTAAACCGTTGAGTCTGTTCTCCGATCGATACCTTACCTAGACCGAGAGAGCCACTCTCAATTCTAAGATTATTTCCACTCAGTTTTTCTTGATTGACTACCATGGTACCCGTTCCGGTGTATGAAACATCGGCGACACTAGTCGTGCTTCCTTGAGTAGTCACAGATTGCAAATCTTGGTTCGCACCTGTGGGTAAGTTACTCAATAATGAGCCATCTCCAATATACTTACCTGCAGTCAATGTGATATCACCGCTGTTGAGCACGAGTGGACCGTCGTTGATTAACAGACCACTGCCGAATGGCTCTATATTGATTGTCGTTTGCATACATGTAATTTCATTAATACCGGTTTCCCCAATCTTAACTCGTGTTTGTTCAACAGGATCCAAGCTTTTAATCTCAAACGATGCATCGAGGTCATCGAGACCTGCTGAAAATCGTGATTTGGAAACCGGGTTGTTCAACACGAAGTCGTTGAATTTGATTGATGTGTGTACTTTTAGCGACCCATCTGTCAACAAGGACATTTGTTCTCGTTGATTCAATGGGTCTTGAGTATCTATGAATTTGATATCGTTCTGATAGCGTATATCTGACCCGATATGCATGGTCTCAAGCGGCGATTCAACGCTGCCTATAGTTTGACACACCACTGTATCGCACGTTAGTGTATCGGTTGGACCCGTACCATTTACAAATGGTTTACCGTTAATTTCTGTTACAATTAAATTTGAACCGAAAGCTGACATTATATACTATACTTTTTATATTTTAATATGTATTCCGATAAGATGTTGAAATCACATACCAATTTCCTGGAATGTCAACAACGGTAGTTGAACCTGATTGAAACGTCCTTTCGCCTGATGCAATTAGAGTGACGCTCGTTATACTTTCGCCATTGGTTGCACCATTTTTCAACTCAATATCGCCGTTAATTGTGTCTGAAGATCCATTTATTCTGTCACCCTCAAACTTTTGAAGAGTCACTATGCTGCCTGTTGCGGCTGTTCCGTTATAAATTGTAAACATTTTACCTTTGATAGCAGGTAGACATTCCGGCAACCGAACATTTGTAGCAGTATCACCTAATATAATTTGATTCTGTACATCATCCTTTGTTAATTGTATCAATGTTCCATTTCTTAGTGTTGTGCGAAACGTAGTATTGGCATAAGTTAAGGTTTTTGCATTCAATTCATTTCCGAAAGCTGACATTGTATATACTAATCTATGAAAAAAACAAAGGTACAGGTTGCAACAATCGACTATTCAATGGATGCTCCATCGGGAAATGGAACATTTCCATCTTTTGAGAAAGCTTTTCACCATGCCCTAAAGTATAACTTTTGTATCCCGCCAAAGGATGAACGTTGCTTATTCTGAATGGTGGATATGTGATGTCATTGATTGTTTTACACGGGAGTTGTTGCATCATAACCGGTCTAAAACCTGACATTTGAAACATCGTCGCGGTGTGAATCTGTTTGTCCACGTTCGGTCCTACATCTTTTATCATGTTGTACCCAACCAATCCTGGTTGTTGAGCCATGTTTGTATACTATTAACCGCTTTTTAAAATACCGTTTCGATCACACGGTTTTGCCCAATACGAAGAACGGCGGTCGTTTCGCAAATAATCATTACCTCGTTACTCTTTGTCAGATCTACCCTTTGTAAAGCGTCATCTGGTTGTGCTATATGAGTTTGAAAATAGAAGGAACTGTTCAAACCCCGAGAATCCAATCCTGTCATACTGCGGACGCCCATTTCTGAGGGGAGATTCAAACGTACCATAGGAATGAACTGATTATTGAGCCAATCTTCATAACTGTTAATCTTACAACCCGATAGCGTACCGTAGTTGTCAGCTTTAGCGATACAGAGCAGATTGAACGCTGCAAGAGGATCGACTCGATAGTTAGGAACGAACAGGTTATTCAAGTTAAATTGTAGAGCACCTAAATGACCAGCTGAAAATCTAAAGTAAGACGGGAGGTAAGCTGTACCACAGGTGTTTTCCAATTTGATAAGTCCTAAAGGTTTATCCCGATAATCCCCTGGACGTTGAACAGCATATATGTTATCAATACACTGTGAACTCAAAGAGAATCGCGTACTTTTGTCCATCGTAGCGGCCCCTTCAAAAAACGAAAAGTAGTTCTTATACGGAATTTCCAAAAAACCGTCACGCAATTTTGATTCCACGGCGGCATCGTAGACACCTGAACTGAAAGTGATTGTTTCTACGGTAAAGTAAAGGTCGTCTAATAAAAAGTCCCCTTGTGAGATTAAAGTCTGTTGAGCTTTTTCCGTGAGATCGACTTCAGGTGGACTACCTTGGACAAACGCTCCTAACACCTCAGGTCCGTGGAGGTACAGCCTTATTTGGATCGGGCTAACTAAGCTGGTATCAATGTATGAAGGTTCTGCTTCTCCTAATATGCTGAGCCAGGTATTCAAGATGTATGGACGTGGTGTGGCATAGAAATTGTCAGCAACATTGATTTCTTGATTTTTGAGAACACGTTGATAAGTCATTTCTTTACTGAGTGTTGTTTTGATAGTGTCGAGAACGGTTGCTACCGTGCTGTAAGATTGAAAACCAGTGGTCAATTGCTGCCCTCCTGCGAACACCTCACACCTAGAGATGAGCTTTTCCAACCCGTTGGGAAGCGTAACAATTAAATTTTTAGCTGTAGTGTCCGTATATTGTATAGGAGTTTTGCACGAACCTTTGCAATGCATACTGAGACTTTTCATATTAACGATGGAATTGACAGGCAGATTCAAAGTTATAGTTGAATACCTCGATGCTTTAGTAAGATTAGTGGTTTCCAATCTGAAGTAATTGGTTGAATACGAGTTCATTTTCGATAAGCCGTAGGCCAATGACATGGGGAGGCTCATTTTTGTATATATATTATAAAGATTATAAAATATCTGAGAGACTAGCAGGTGCTAATTCTTCAACCTTAATGCTTAATGAATAGTTAATACTGCCGTCTGATGCTTGGGTCGGAGAGGCCAATGTGATTAATCTTGCTTTAGAATCTGTAAGTGTGATTCTAAATGAAGTAAATTGAGACCCAGACACTTCAATAACAAAGTTGTCGTTTGGATCTATGTATCTTATGAAATCTGTCGTCGTGTCACTAGGCAATAGTATTTTCGCCCAGATATCAGAACTGATCATTTCGTTATTGTTTGTAAAAGTAGAAAGATTGGTTGATTCAATATTGTGTGTTGGTAACGATGTGACCCTAAGGTACAAGGCGTCGTTGGTTTGAATGTTGCAAGGGTATATCGATTCACATAAGCTGTACTCTACAACATAACTTGTTTGAAACAAGTCTAAGAGCTCAGACACTGTACTCATACCTGCCGTACTGCGGTTAACACGGCCACCGAGTACTTGGTCGGAATCGTTGTATTTGCCTGCTCTGGAAACCGAGGTATTTAAGGCGGTGTCTAAAGGAGACCCAAGTATAGCTTGAAAATCGCCGCTGACACTAAAAGCTACAAACTTTACATCGGGCTGTGGTGGTCTTAATTCTATACGAAATTTGTTCTCATAATTTAAGGCCCCGCCGTTGTCCTTGTCATAAGTGATAGTAACTGTGTCTATCGTGCCACCGATGGCAGCTTTTATTGCGGTGGCCAGTTTAGATGTGAATTGATCCAGCTCTGTATAATTTGCATAAGGTATTTTCACTTCCGTTAAAGTATTATTTGCCGTATCACCCACATAGAAGATGCCATTGGTCTCGTTAATACTATACCATGTCTTTGCACAAGAGAAAGTATTCAAAGTTAATCTCAGTTTGGTTTGTGCTCGGTAACTTATCAGTTGAGTGGGTATGTTCATTTGCAAAACACGTGCGTCTCCATTGCTATTGTCTTCGGAAGACAAGAATAGCGTTCTTGTGCTAATTACGCTCATCTATATTAATATAACAATTATCTTTTATAGAATCAACAGTATCCCGCTCTAAAGGAATTGGTTCTTCAATGTTTCCAGTACAAAGGTCATCGTAAAATTCTGGACGTTTGATATAATCATCTACAAGCAATTCTACATGAGCTTCTTTAATATCGGGGTATTGAAGTTTGGCTAAGCGTATCAATTCTTCACGATCCATTGTAATATATAGATAATAAATTTGAAAGCGTTAAATGTTTCCCAAACAGTAATATATATAATATAATTCAATATTGGCAACATTTAACGTCTTTCCGATTGTCGTTCAAACAATTCCCTATCTTGATCAGCACGACCAGTGGCTTGGCGTATCATCTCCGTGATTGGGTCATAGACCGGCACTTCCGTTAACGGTTTTTGTTCTATAGGATTCAGTCCCAATTTTTCACGTATGTAATTCTTCTCGCCCAAGCTTTCTTTAACACCCATTACATTCATTAAATCTGTGAAGTTTACATTTGGAGTTTCTGATAATAAGATTGGTTCTAATAAACCTTGAGTGGTCCTAAAGATACGTTCGTCGTTGGTGTCAGTCGGTGTGTAATATCCAAGGTACCCTCCCACCGCCGAACCTGTCATGGCGTTGGCGAAGCCGTAACGAGACCTTGCTGTACTGACTCGCGTAGACTCCGGTGTATCTGAGTACATTTGTTCCACGCTATGCAATTTTGTCAAATTGTTTTCCGTACCTACCTTTGGATTGACATGTACGATATCATAATTGCTGTTGGGATGTGGCTTCAATCGTGCCGGCAAGGATATCAGATCACCTTCAGTTGAGTATAATACTTGCTTTTCGGTCGGAGTGTTCATCGGTTCTTGCAAAGGATTTATTGCTGGGTTAAAATGATGCCCTTCTACGTTGTTAACTTCCGATATGTAATTGCTTTGACCACCGCCGTTAGAGTGTCCGGTGACCGATAGCTTATAGCCACCGTATTTACTTTTGACATCGTCAAATCGTTGTTGTGCTTCTTGATATCTTGATGTACTACGTTGTTGTTTCATCAATGTCAAAAGATTTACATACCAATCTTCTACGTTTTGTCCACGTGAGATGTCCTGGGCAAGAGTGTTCAGACTTCCAAATTCTGCATCAGAGCCTCGATATGCAATAATGACGTCTTGACTTTTAGGATTGACCAACGTTGTAGAATTTCTGCCCGACAAACTTTGATCTACGTAATAACCAGGAAGTCCTCTCATGATACCCTTTAAACGTGCTTTATCGCCATAACTATAAGCATAAGAGACATCTGATGCCCGTGCATACCTTGTTTGTGTAGGATTGTCCCTAGATGTAATGTTAGGACCAAATACTTTGTTTAAAGCGGTACTCGGAAATTTCACTGCGTCTTGACTGAGAGCATTTAGCAATTTTGAGGTGTCTCTTTGTGTATACTTGTCAACATCGTCAGGTTTCATGATTGGTTTACTCTTGACTGTGACCATAGATTTGAAAGGTGCACTACTATTGCCAGGCCCATTACGCGTATGTATTTGTTTATCATTTTTATGATCAACAAAATTACTAAAATAACTACTAGATGGTCTACAATAAACGTTCGATTGATAGCTTTGATTACAAGGTACTTGCATTACTATTAAGTATCTTTTTCCTTTTGTTTGTATGGGGATGAAACGTCTTCTCCAATAACAAAATTAACTACTTTTCTCAAGGGACTTTGTGTTGATTGGGCTCGGGTCCTGACACCTTGTGAAGCGAGACCCCCAAAAACTTTTGGATCTTGCATTTCGGGTAATTGCAACGATTCCTGGACTGCGAGTTTCATATGCTTACCCTTTCCAGTAATCTTTGACGGTCCAGCTGCTTCAGGAGTGTCTGGTGGTAGTTGTTTGGCTGCTTGTGCGAGAATGGCGTTTCGTTCTTGAGCGTCTTCCTCAATACGCCTTAACGCTTGATTATCGATATCGTCTTGTGTCATTGTCATCATTGGATTTAACATTGTCATCATAGAATTGGGTATGGTTGTATCAATATCACTGCTATAGTCCTGAATGTCTCTCACTAATGGCTCCGTTCTTATGATTGAATCTCTCAAACTATTGTAGAATACCGCACTGTTTTGACTCGGCATCGTTATTACGTAGTTGCTTTTAGCGAGTTTTCCATATCCTCGGAACAGCGTATCTGCACTTGACCCGTTGGCAATTCCCATCATTTTCATACAATTGCGTCTTCCGACCTCATCGGTCAATATTGTTCTCATTAAAGTAATGTAGAAAAAAACCGTTATGTATTATTGCTCGGTCCGGGATTGTGATTGCCTGGTGCATGATTATTTGGAGCCACGACTGCTATACGACCAAAACGGCGTAATTGATTTCTTGATTTGCAATATCTCCGGGCACCGAGAGTTCTTCCTTTCGGGGGTTTATCTTTAAACCCGCAATATGGTTTCATATATATTACCTATGATTTTCTTTTTTTCAACAACTTAATTTCAGGGTCAGGAATATCAACGAACTCATCCTCTTCCGATTTGTCATAGAATATCAACTGATACTTACGTTTACTTTTCCTTGATCGATTGAGCTTAAGATATCCTTTCAAAGTCTTTTGATAGTTTGGCGATTTCTTATCGCTGATGAACACATTAACTTCATAATCATCATAGTTTCTAGATGTCTTGGAAGCAGTATTACCTTCTATACCCTCTTTCTTCAACGCACGCTGAACTTTTGTCGATTGCTTGCTTTCACTATCAGTCTTGGTCCCACGAGTTTCTTTGGATGGTTTAGAAACAGGTCCTTGAACCTCTTTCAATTCTCTTGGTTTGTATTGTCGGCTTAAGGTATCACCGTCAGCGTCCTCTATTACGAAAGACAACCCCTTTCTACTTCGGACTTTGTACACCTGCGTAGACCATGTTTGACTCTCTTTATCAAATGTCTTCTTAGTCACACGTAATCTCACTCGATCGCCTGGTTTAATGTCTAACTTTTGTAAGAGTTTGGCAGTTTGATTGCGTTTCAACAAGACACTTCTAATAACACGATTCTTATTCATGTCATCAGGAGGGGTATCATTGATATTACCTTGGTTTACCGTTTCATTATAGTTCTCGACGATTGAGTCCAAATAATCGACCCAATTGTTTCTACCTGTGCTCGCCTCATTGATATTAAATCTTCGTTTCAAAGTTTTGTTGAATCTTTCAATTTTACCTTGCCGAGTGTGGTCCTCTTTTTGAGACGTGTAATGTTTGATTCCTTTCTCTTTCAACAATGCTTGCACGGGTTTGTTCGTGAACTCGCTCCCTAAATCGGTACTTAGTGTATCCATTTTGGTTTCCTTTATCAATCGTCTCATGGCAGGAACGATACCCTCGACATCCTCCGATCGTTTATTGTTCTTGTCTCTGACGGTTTTGGATTTCAAAGCGATTGCATACGCTTTGTTAGTATTAACATTAACCGCCGTCAGAATCACGGCATATCCTTTGTTCACCGATTTGTCTTTGGGTATGAAGGCCAGGTCGGCTTGTATAGAGACCTTATCGACTGGCCCATAGGTCGGAAAGTAATCTTTACGGGTTACACGTTTTGGTTGAGACAATATTTGAGATGTTTCAGTCTTTGATATGGCAGCCTTGACCTGAGACTCGGTGACCTTGTAGCCTTGTGCCTTGAGCTTTTTTGTAAATGCATTAGCACCGCTCATTCCGATCTTCGGGTCCAGGTATAATTCTTGAAGTCTACTCTCAGATATTGGTTTACTTGTCATACTATATAATATAGTCTTACATATAGTATACAATGACTTATCAAATCAAAGCTTACACAAAAAGTCAAGCACGGAAACTCGGTGTTAAGATCAGCCCATCAAATAATCAAAGCAAAAAGATTGATGTTTTCAAGGATAATAAATTGATCGCTCAGGTCGGACAGCGAGGTGCTTCTGATTACCCTACATACATGGCCACTAAGGGTAAAGAGTATGCCGATGAACGACGTCGGTTGTACAAAATTAGACACAAGAAAGACCGCAATGTCGTCGGTAGCAATGGATACTATGCAGATCGATTATTATGGTAGCGTTAAATGTTGCCAGAATTGAATTATATTATACATATTAGTGTTTTGGAAACATTTACCGCTGTTACGATAATGGTAAAATGTCCCATGTCGTCCAATCAATGTTTCCTTTGTCATAACTGAAATTAAATGTCTTGGATTCCGATCTTGTTTCCAATCCTAATGGCAACAATCTTTGATTGTTGCTTTTTGGTGCATGTCTGATAACAAGGTTATTCATTTTAACTGGATTGTTCCTTTGATTCAAAATCATATCCTTCATTACATCATGATTGATATGTTGTAAATTATCAACACTCAAAGAGAAACCTTTTATCTTGGTCATACAATATCCATCGTTGAATTTCAAGCTATATGATTTGGGTCCAGTGCTTAGAAATTCAATACACTTACCATGTTCTTTTTCCAATCCTTGAAGCTCACACTTAAGATAACCTAACCATGGTTGTCGATAACCAGTACCGTGATATATATGATGATTCTCTTTTGTTTCTATATATATAATAGAATCAGTATCAAAGTATAATACGTTTGAGAACCCGGTGGCTTCTATCAGCTCGTACAATTTCAATCGTCCATAGCTGGTTATGAACGCGGCCAACACCTCGTTCGTTGAAAACCGTGTGTCGGCATACACATCAGAATTCTCAGTAAAATTCATCAATACCATCTCATTCTCTTCAGATCCAATAAACTCATATTTACAATCGTACCTCTTATTACTGATTGTATTGTAGAACTCACCTGGGTTCTGAATGACCTTACTTTTAGATTTGTTTGATCGTTCACCGAGTTTTCCATATAATATATTTTGCATGTCTTTAGCAACTTGTCTCATACCTGGATTGTATTTGATGTTTCGTTTGTCTAACTTGATACCTTCATGAAACTCAAAGTCTTTGATGAATGTATCTATGTCATCTTCGGGCGGTCCCGACGACTCGGTCTTGAGTTTAAGAAATTTATCAATGTAACCTGCAAATAAATCGGTTGAAGTTTCTTTCCAATGCTTAATTTCGTATATGTCAAGAATCTGATATCCCTTTTCAATAGCCTTTTCCAATTCTACCGTGGTCCATGTTCCGACCATTTCATACAACGGAAAGATCAATTTATTGGTCACGTGTGGTAACACACCAAACTTCAAATGTTTATTTGGTAGTATCTTACATTTAATCAATCCAAAGTATCCATGAATATCAAGGGATTTAACATCTCTAATAATCTCCGGGTGCCCTTTCGGGAACCGTTTGGTCTTCATTACTGAAGGATACATAGAGTTGAAGTCTTGATATCTGATATATTCATTGTCTTTGCATTTATAAAACAACTTTCCTAAATCAACTCTTGCACCATGATAGGAGTCTCTGTCATGAATGGGAGAAGCTAAAATTTGTCTATCTAAGAATGCATTTCCAACATGTGAAGTCTTCAATTGAGCAACTTGTGAATCCCAGTCCGATTCCCATATATATACAAGATTGTAGCCAGCTGCCTTGATGTCCTCTAATCGTTTCATTGTTTGACGATTAACTTCGCCAAATGTCATGCCCGATCTCCGACCCTGTTGATACTGAATATCATCTTTGTGATACTTCTTCAAATCGGCATGAAACCAACTACCAAGAAATTCATAAACTGTGTTTGTATCCTTATCATAACCATCAACATACATATGTAAATCTTTGAGTTTATAGTTCCGTTTACCATCCAAATCTATAAGAAGCTTCGCCGACGTTGTGTGTGCTATATAATCCAACCATTGATTTTCTTTGATAGAGGCATTCTGAGATTTGGTCAGTGATTGTAGTATACCCACTGAGTCCTTGGGCATACACTCATTTCTCCATATGTTCACCGCCAATTGAGCCAAAGTTAGATAGCTGAATGGATCGAACTTATTATCGGTAATTTTAAGAAAACAATCTCTGAAAGCAAACACTGCACGGCGTAGGATGGTCACATCGTCATGGCAATATCGTGCAATCTCTTTTGGATTTTCAAATATAAAACACTTGCTCTTTTTCTCATGCCACCATTTGTATAATTTTTGATAAGCTTCTGGTTGAAGTATCTCGGGATTGTAATACTTGATATCGGGATAAAGTCCCATATAGTGTTCGTTCTCTTTTGTATTGAAAAGATGTGGATAATATCCCTTCGTGATTTCATGTTCAAAGCCAAACATTTCCGGAAGGGAATGCAATGGTCTTGTCATAAACATATATGAATCAATAAATCTTACATTTCCAATCCTCATACATAGAATGTCTGCACCTGTATATAATATATCTTGTGGAGGTTTTCGTTGTACATTGATGATATGTTCGACGATTAATCTAAAATCGAATTTTGAACCGCAATGAGCAACGAAGGTATGATTATCATGTTTTTTGAGATATACCCATTCCAGAAAGTCATCTATTGTTTTGTGAATTACAAATGAACCATCGTGATATTGACTTTCGCAATGATTAACAATCAATCTGCCGTTGTCATTCATTGTTTCAAAATCAAAACAAACAATGGTTTTATAGTCCAATATGGGTTTCGGTTGAACCTTTGTCATGTAACACTTATGCTCATGCACATTACAAACGATCTTACAATTAGGACATGACTTGTATCCACATATATGTTTCTCATTGGGATTAAATATAACATTGCACGTCTTACATTTGTGAACCTTATCACATGTTATCAGGTCGGTATGAAGATTGTAGCAGTCCTGATTCATGAACTTACGATTGCAAATTTCACAATGATGCCATTGTTTGTTTCCAGGTGTTAATCGTGTTTCTTTGTTTGCAAAGATACATCTTTGAGACTTGCATTGTGGACACGATGGTCGATAAGTCTTGCCTCGAAAACAATCGATACGTGTAATCGGTTCATAGTGATTGTCATGTAAGAGTATGTGATAACTATCATTATAACTTGAATAGTCATTGTGTTCGTTAAAGTACGGCGGGTAATACATGATTGGATCACCGCCAAGTCTTTCAGTGATACCCCACACAAATATGTTAATTTCATAATGTTTTTCTAAAATAGAAAAGTCTTCTATATTGATTCCATTTTCATCCTTTTTCGGAAACAATTTCAAACGCAGCTGATTAGATATCGTTGTAATATTGCCTCTATGATTGCTAGCATCTCTTTTGAGTTGCTTCCATTTGTTTTCAAATTGATTCTTTTTTATGAGATTATCACTCAACATCTTATCTAATTTTCGTTTCCTATGTAAAAGTTCCAAAGATTTAATACCACAATTGTTGCGGGATTCAATCTTAATCACACATTGCTTCAGTCGTAAATCTACACCATTCTTCGGAGCTGCCATGCAACGAGAGCCTTTACCTTCTGGTGGTTTAGAAGAATAGTACTCAACTTCAATGTCTTTGGCAACTTCTACAGACTTTTTCGAACTGTCTCCGCCTTTTGGACTTTGTAACATCTCTTCAAATTTCATCATCACATCTTGGCGATCTGAACCTTTGACCCATTTTGATGTGGTCCCATCCTCGAACACCGCTCTCATTGATACTTGCTCAACTCCTTTTGTCTTCTCCGGTAACCAATAGTTTAGACTGCTACCATCGGGACCAGCTCTTTCAAGAAACGTTGTAAAGGGAACCTTAAGTTTTTCAACATCGGTACTGAATTTCTTGATATGTCTTTTTGAATCTCCGACGGTATACTTATTGATTTCATCAAGTCTACTTTGTTCTTTGGCAGGCTTCTTATTTTGCTTGGTCCACTGTCGTCTTGTAACTTTTTCAACCTTATCTTTTGATTTCCGATACTTCTTCTTGTAATCACGTACAGCTTTCGTTTGTTCTTCACCTGTTAGGTTTTTATCTTGTAAATCTTGCCAATCGTCGGTTGTAAGCTTATGCCGAGCCATAGGATTTTGTTTCCGTTTTGATTTGGGGGGCATCGTCCTATACTATATAAATTATATTTTTGTGACGTCCGCTTTTCGACGTTTTTCACGCCTCATTTGTTTTTTCATTTTGATACGCTTTTCAATATTATCAACGGCTTTACGATAATTGCCAACACCCGTATATTCTGCATTAGATCGTTGAAATACTACGTCACCCGTTATTGTACCAGTGCTCGTTTTGTCTAACGGTGCTACCATGATAGGAGATATCCTACGTGGGGGCTTCGTTGGAAGAGCGGGGTCTTTGATGGGCTGTTGATAGACTGGTTGTCCTGATGGAGTACCATGGTCTAAGGCGGTTCTACTTTTTGCCTTCGGCTTTTTAACGACCGGACGACCTCGTAAGCTTTTGAGTTTCTCACCTTGTGTCATCTTACCCTTCTTTTTAATTCCGTGTTCGGCTCTATGTTCGGCTCCGCAAGATTTTAACTTTGTTATCCAAGTTTCTCTGGTCATGTATATATATACTATACTAATATAAAATAGCGTTAAATGTATCCCGATCACTAATATATATAATATAATTCAATTCTGGAAACATTTAACGTATTAGCGATTGTCTTAGGTCAGATCAAGAAATTTTATTTCTTAGGGTATCTTATAGTTACTTAATGCCAGTTAAAGGTCAGAAAATTACCGATCCAGATACACTTGAACGCTTACGATTGATGAGAGAGAAAGCTCTTGCCACTCGCCAAGCCAAAGCCAAACAAAAACAAGATGTCAAGATGGCCGAACAACTTAAGGAATCTCAAAAAGTTGCCGACGCACAAGAGACGATTAAGAAGGCAACGACAAAATCTCCTCAGCCAGAACCTCAGTTAGATTCCGAACCCGAACCCGAACCAGAAGTGGAACATATCGTTGTCAAGAAACCAAAAGCCCCTAAGAAGAAACCGAAAAAGCAGGTTGTCATCGTTGAATCTGATAGCTCTCAATCGGAAGAAGAGCCTGAAGTGATCGTTAGGAAGTCTACTAGACGAAAGCAAAGCCGAGTTGCATCTCAATCACCACCTCGTAAGAAAGATGCAGAATTACATCCTCATTACGACAAAGCGTACAACAGTCTATTTCTATCGTTATAGTATATGCAGTTTCAGAAACTCAAAGATAAATCATATGATATTCAAGTACCAACGAGTTCAGCGTTTCCGATAGACACAAGTGACGATTTTATAAATTTGCATGGTGTCATCTTGGCCTGTGCGAAACGTGGAACGGGCAAATCTTGTAGTCTTACACACCTATTACGATTGATGAAACAAAACAATGCTTTAGACCGACTCATACTCGTATCTCCCACCTATCATAACAACATGCATTATTACAAAGACTTACCGCTTGATGAAGGTGATGTATTAGAGCCTACCATCGATGTCCCCCAACAGATTGAAGGTATCCTTGATACCGAAGCTCAAGAGTACGATGAATATCAAGAGAAAATGGAAAGGTACAAGAAGTTAATGAAAATGTTAAACAATCATAATATCAGTGTGTATGAGATTCCCGGTGAATTGATGTTGGAATTTGGGGACGAGAATGGTAATATACTTCCTCCACAACACAAGTATGGTGGCAAACGGCCAGTCATTGCTGCCTTCTTTGATGATACACAAGACACCGACATGATGAGACCATCGAGTAAGCTCAGCAATATGGTTATCAAACATAGACATCTTGGAAAGCTTAAGGACGGGGCCCTTGGGGTGACATTGTTGTTTGCAACTCAGAATTATACCTCAAGCTCAGGAGGCTTGCTAAAATCCATACGAGGCAATCTTACACATATGTTAGTCTTCCGAAATAAGAATCAAAAAGAGATAGATAAGATTGGTGAGGAGGTCGGAGGTGAGATTCCGATCGATCAATTCAACTCGGTGTACAATCAAGCCATTCAAGGGCCACATGATTTTCTGTTTATCGACCTTCATCGCAAACCAAATCATCCAAGTATGTTTCGCCGAAATTTCAATGAATGGATTGTTCCCGGTCAAGAAGACCAAAAAAATCCCGCCATATTTTAAGCTCTTCAATGTCAATTGTCGGGCGGTCCTTGAGCTCTAATTGATATTTCATAAAATATATTTTATCTTGAAGTTCTTTTGGTAAATTATTAAATGTGGTTGGCATCAGATACTATCTATTCCAATAATCTTTTCCATACGGAACGAAGATCTCGGCACCCTTCTTAACATTTTTTGTAAGCTTCACATTTCCAACAGAATTTATTTTGGCATTCTGAGAACAACCGGTTCGTTTTGCATCTCGTGCTGTACAACTATTGTATTTGCCGGCTATTGAGTTGGTTTTTTCAGCATCAAAGAATGTATTGGCATTCTTTTGCCAAATGTGAGTTCTATCATTCATCGGTGGCAACTGGTCAGCATCAAGTTTTATTGTACCGACCGTGTATCTTCCGATCGTGGTCCCCTTTTTCAAATCAACTCTTGCAAATCCACCTTGACCAGCATCGGGTATGGTAGACTCTTTTACTATCACTTGTCGATGGACATAACACATTGGTGACCACTTACATGTCATGTTCTTACATCGTTGTCCATCCTTTTTGATAGCGATACATCGTTGACACGGTGTTCGTTTCATCTTATAGTATAGAACGTTAAATGTTTCCAATATTGAATTATATTATGTATATTAGTGTTTTGGATACATTTAACGCTATTTTAAAAATTGTCTTATAGCTGGTACAAAGTGATTCCACTTTCTCGTATGTACATATTTATCAACGATCTTATTACTACCGGGAAGACGTACTCGAACACGTTTACCTTTTGTATCTCTCTCGATCGAGTATACATCTGTTCCGAAGTATGCATTCAACGCTTTACAAATAACACTTGGGTATATCTTTGAGCCCGTAAATCCTATCATAAAGAATTCTTTGAATTTCTCAATATCGATGTTCCAAGATGGATTGTTTGATAACTCTAAGGTATCAATAGCTCCATTTTGATAAAACAAACTCCATAATATATGATTTTCGTTTTGATAGAACATTTTGAATTTTCGAACAAAGTTGATCAATTTCCTATTCCACAAATCCTTGACAAAATGCTCAGGTATATCTTCTTCAAATTGATTTTGAAAATGATACTTGGCTATTTGAAGCTTATCGGTCATTGATGATTGATTCTTATATACCAATGGGTTCAGTTTTTCATGTATATCTACAATATCAGTATTTTCGATGTTTCCATATGCAAAGTACGCCGTGGCATTGAACTCGTTCAATCTATCCCAAACGATCTTCTTGGATCCATTGTACATCTCAAAATTGATGTAGCCACACTTTTCAAAAAAGTAACTATACACCGAGTCATTCCTTGCTAAGTATTCTTCTTGGTATATCAAAGCGAGTTGACGATATATCGGACAATCTGGTGCGTTATATGGCATTGTATAGCCTTTTATCTTTTCATACTTCTTATAGAATAGATGTAATTCATTGGTATGATATTGTCTTACCCTTCCCAGGTTTTGAAAGAAGTCTCTCGGTTCTACGGTATTTGGATCGAGGAAGGCAAACTTCTTGTGAAAATGCAATCGTTCATAATTGACACCGACGGTTATTGATACATTGCTAATGATTAATCGTTTTGTCGACCAAACGGTATCCACATCACAGGTCGTTTGTTTATCGTTGTCATCGCTCATAGCATGATAGCACATGATCTCATCTTTTTCCAAGTTGGTCTCTTGTAAGATGATATCTTTGAATGTATCCATTCCATAACAATAGATTCCTTTTCCTTTTTTAAAATCAGTTTTGTATGGATAGAAGAGAGTAATGTTGTATCCTTTGTTCAATTCACCGATGAGAGATTGCCTCCATACATCTTTGTTATCGTACTTGATGACCCTTTGTGGTGGTGGAATGAACTCATTACCAAGTGTTAGTAATCTTTCAGATCGCAGTTGGCCCAGCCATGTTATCATTGCTTTGTGAGGGAAGGCATCCATTATGATTATCTTTTTGGCATTCCTCATTAATTGGAGAAACACTCGCCAGTTTTCCGGAAGATGTTTATGGTGTGTTGTGTCATTGATCCAAACCTTTTTGAAAGTTTCTAATTCATCCAAAACGATGATATCAAATGATTTTTCTTGGTCATCAAATGGATCGATGACTTTGTATTGACTTTCCATGGACATGGTCAATCGTTTCTTCTTTGTAATAACCGGGTCGTTCGGTTTGAATGACTTGTAGTTTTTGAATCCCAAATGATTTAATCGAAAGGTGACGTTGTTGGCATAGGAAATTCTGGGAGAGTACCACATAACACTTGATCGTTTTTCATATTTCTCAAGATAATTGATAGTCGCTTTAGTCTTGCCAACCCCCATGTACGATGTAAGGTATATAATCGGTGATTGATTCAATGCTTGATGAATGTCTTCGCAAGATAGATATCTTTCATCATTCATATACATGTTTGTTTCTACATTACAATTTTCAATAAAGTTCACACAATTTCGATCATATTCAAACAACTTTGGATAGAATCGTAAGAGTAAATTCTTGATAAAGTTATCGCCGGGATTGAAGGAATCCTTCGATCGATTCCAATAGTCTTCGTACCTTTCAAGTCGCTTTCTATCGTCATCCTTTTGAGATACCCATTTCAAAAATTGTTCCATTGATATATTACTATGATATGCCCAAAGCATTATCACCCATGTGATAGTATGATGCAATTCATGTTCTTGACCTCTCGGCTTATTGGGTATCATCGATAGGATTTGTGGATACGATGTCGTATACCAATTGAAATCTTTTGGAATATCTAATTGAAAACCCACTATCTTGCTCAAATCAATGGTAGAATGTTGTTTCTCCAAGTTTTCATCATCTTGAAACTCCCAATCTAATGTGCTTGCATCGATACTATCTTCATCGAAATCTACCAATACACAATGCTTTGTCAAGATCGGACTACCTTCAATATACTCTTGAATTCTTATTTCATTAGGTTTCGATTGATTGATACATTTGAAGTTTCGATTTGATGTGTAAATACCATTATCTACATATTTGATATCAGATGTCCATGTTCGAAAGGGTGCCATATCATTCAAATTTTTGAAGTAGTAATTTGATAAGACGATATGGTATGACCAATTTGGTATTCCTTTTTTCGGAAGAATCGAACCACTAATTTGCATATTGGCATTTGGGAATTTATCGAGAATAGTTGTTTTTAATACGTTTAGATTTATTTCTTCCTTTCCATCAATATCAAAGAATACCTTTCTTTTTACATGAGATTGTATAACTTCATTTATACCATGATTACTTTCTAACAATTTCGATAATTCTTCATCATTTACTTTTGTCCAAAGAGATGCTTGATGATTGGGACTTTCGGCTTTGATTGAAATTTGTTGAGCTTTTATGGTAGACAAGACATAATCTTGAGCCCCATACATTTTGGAAATATTCTTAATCCATTTGAGACCGAGATAATTAACAATAGCATGCTTACTTTTATCAATGTTTGCGAAATCCATATATACTTATATATACATAATATTCTTTAAATATGTTTATAAGAATAAGCGATGAATGTTGCCAAAACACTAATATATATAATATAATTCAATTCTGGCAACAAATAGCGTTTTTTAACATTGCTCGACGACATCGTTGATATTCCCTCATTTTTTCTCGATGCAATTCTTTGTGATTTTCGTACCATGTTTTTTGATGCTTACGGTTCAAAGCCCTCGTTTCTTCAATATGAGCCTCTCTATACTTCCTTTGAGCTTTAAGTTGTGCCTCGGTCAGAGCCATCTTAATATATATACTTATATTTATTTAAATGAAAACAAAGAAATAACTGGTAAAAGTTCTTTTTAATTTTCTCTATCTCTATTCCCAGGGAAATACTTAGCGAAAAACAGTTTTCAATTTACGATCATGATGACACTACAGTATCAGTACGCAGTACGCACGCACGAAGACGGCAACGTGGCGGTCACCAGATCATGTGTCCAAAAGCGGTTCAAAAAGTGGAGATGACAGCCGACCGCTAAGTGTCGCCCTATGTGTCATGCGTTGTTCTTTCCTTGGCGGCGGACTATTTTCATTCACTTTTCTCAAAAAGTTTCCGCCGTCAGCAGCACAGCAGAATTTTCAAAAGCTTCTTCGACCTTCTTAAAGGTAAAAATATGGACGATTCTAACCCTCTCCTTGTTGTATCACGCAAGCCTAACAGTGCAGGTGCAATATGGGATCCGTTGCGTCAGCTGCCTACCTTTATTACCCGTTCAAAAAAAGCGAGAGTCGGATCTGCTCGGTGTGTGGCTGTAAAGTTCGAAAACAATAAGTATGTACGCTGTGACGCAAAGTGTGCACACGGAGGAGTTTTTTGTTCGGTTGACCAGCACCGCATCGATACCTGCGAGAAAGTATTAGCGATAGAAGGAGCTCCAGCGTTGTTCGTTAAACAGTGCGACAAGTTACAGGATTCGGAAGAACCAGTTGTTTATTCTTCTATCGTAGATATCTTACACAAAAAAGTAGTTTTTCCGTGTTTTGCCGCCGTGAAAGCCGCGGATCAAGAAGACGCCTTCTTGGCAAGCTCTGCTGACGACAGCGGATTTTCAGCTTTGAGTGATACTTGCAGTTCTTTCTTGGACAGTAGAGAGACGACCAGTACTTCTTTTTTTTCTAAGCAAACTCAAAATACAGCTCAACTTTCTTTAACTATGGCCAGACTGACAGTTGAGTCGCCGGGTTCTTCGCCGGTGACAAAACTCATCCGCCAGCCAGCCAGTAAACGCATCGCAAAACCACCAGCAGCCAGTATCAGTTCCGAGCCTATTATTTTAGTACCAGAAACCCCAGTTCCTTCTGCTCAGTCCAGTCCCAAAAAAAGTGAACTTTCTGACCGGATGACTCAACTGGAAACACGCATCGAAGAACTGACCCGTGAAAACTCTGAGCTGAAAGTTTCCCTTTCTGAGAGTGAAGCTGAACTTCTCCACGCTGAGACTGAACTTTCTGAAAAACAGGACCATATTGACCAGTTGACTGCTGCAAACCTTGAAAACTGTACACTGACTAACCAACTGAACCAGGAAATAGCTGCTTTGAAAAGAGCACCGGCCACCAAGATCCGGGTTCTGAAGTCCCCTGACAGAACTCCGGATGACAAAGACCAACGGATTGCCGAGCTTGAAGCTGAAGTTGAAACTTTGCAGGGAAAATATGAAGACCTTAAGGCCCGTTATACAGCACTTAACTATAAAGCACATAAAAGAATAGTTGAACTGGCAGCAGAAGCAGAAGAAAAGAAACTGAAAAAAGCAGCAGCTGCAGAAAAGAAAGTTAAGGGTAAAAAGAAAGCAGATCCGGACCCAACACCACAGTTGACAGAAGGTAAAAAGAAAGCAGATCCGGACCCAACACCACAGTTGACAGAAGAAGAGAAAGAAACAAGCATGTATGACTATATGTATAGAGAGTTTCCAGAGACAAAGCCTGACGACTGGGTGTTTACAACTGACGCTGGTATACACTTTGAAAAGTCCGGGTGAGTGACTGTGTTCTGTTTGTTGTTTTGTTTGCAGGTTTTCAAGACTTCTAACTTACCTTCAAGTTATCTTTATCTTCAGGTAGATATGCCTGTAACGACCCGTTCTCGTTCTATGTCTACAGCAGCCGAATCTGTAACCGAGTCAGCAGCAGCAGCCAAGCCTGTAGTTTTTAAGAAGAACTTTAGATATGGTATCGGCATAGCATATGGACCTAACTGTAGTGTAGGTTACTTACCTGGTGCATATTACAAGGACCAAGCACCTGCACCAACTTCTGTTGAAACTAAGCTCCGATCAGAAGTAGACCACTGGAAAGAGTGCTATTATCGAGCTGTTGAAAAAGTGACTGAGTTAGAGAAGCAACTCAAATAAATAGTATGTACTCTTTTAATAATGGAATAATAGTATTGTTGTATTATGTTATTGTTTTGTGCAGATATGGCTCCCAAGCAGTCCACTTTGGCCGGTGCCGAGGCTCACTCTGATGGCGGTCCAGTGAAGAGCCCCCGAGGACACGGGGGTAAGAAACTCCTGTATGCAATTAGGGGTGGCCCGAAGGCTGGGGTGTACCGAAGGTGGTACCAGGCTGTTGATGCCGGCTTCAAGTCAAAACAGGGTGCAGGGAATGGTGTATCTTTTGAGGAACATGAGAATGATATTGCTGAAAAATGGGCATTTGACAATTCCAATCTGCAACCCGAGGGCAAGGCTGCTGTTCTGCAGCAGTCAATCAAGGACAAGCATATTCTTGTCAGAGTTCTGTTTGTGACCATAATCTTCTCTGTGGTTTTCCAGCTCACCCATTTGGGTGTTGATTTCATTGGTTATTGGAATGATTGCACCGATAAGACCAATCGTAAGTTAGCTGTCTGTATAGGCAATATGGAGCTCAACTTATTCCTCCTCAAGTATGAGGTTGAAATTACTGCTTTCTGTTATGCACAGTTTATTGCATTGATGGGAGCCTTATTTGTTTGGCTGGTAGGTTGTGTAGCTTAGAAACATTATTTACAGCAAGTAAATAGTTATATTGACATTTAATTTATGTGTATGTTGCTTGCAGTTGCTCCTGAGGAGAAAGGCAAGAGGCCTATGAGTGAATTGGACGATGCTGATGCTGCACCTGCACCTAAGGTATTAAATCTGAATTATCATTCTTAATCTTCTTATACCCTTGTCTTATATGTGTATCATGTGTTTGTTTTCAGGCACCCTGCTGCAACATATGTAATCTACTTGAAGGGATATTCCCATGTCCAGTAACTTGTTGTTCAAAGTTTAGATGTGTTTACTGCATATCCACAGATTGCTGTATAGAATGTATAATAGCATATTCAGGCAGAATAAATATAGATGCAGAATTGATTTCTATAGAAAGTGAACGTAGCATAGAAAGGGAGTATGACTTAGAGGACCGTGCATATCAGGCCCTTTACTGTGGGTTTACTACCCCAGAGGAGGATTATTATGTAAATATTCCTAATGAATATTATTGGTCTGATTGATATTACAGGTGCCCCGTTCAGTTGCCAAGAAGCAGGAGAGGCTCGCAGAGAAGGGTAAGAAGCTTTTAGCCCTCAAGAATTCTCCTATGAAACTCAGATCAGATATTAGGAAGCTGTCCATTGGTTATCTTCCTCATCAGAGAGGAACTTGTAACAATAGGGGATTAATGGCAAAAGCTCGCACTGTGAAGAATGTGGAAGAATATGTGAACCGTGTTAAACCAGATTTTGAAGTTGCTGTTTCTGAAATAGTCAAGAGGGAAGAGTTATTAGCCAAGGGTTCCACTAGCAAGTAAACAATATTCTTACTTTTCTATTGTAAATGTATTTTGCAGATGATGAGGTAATTATTATTGAGGATGAGGATGAGGATGCTGCTGAGGATGCTGCTGAGGATCCTGATGATGGTAATGATGATGGTGATGGTGATAATAATTCTGAAGATTCCTCAGAATCAGATGATCAGGTAATTATTGACCCTTTCATATTAGGAAATGTATTATAATGATTCTTAGATTAGTGTGTTGTGTTCAATACAGGATTTACCTGAATTTCAATCTCAAGTTGATAAGGAATGGGCTCTTCTGAATACAGCTTTATGCCAATTTTCTGGCGAACCTAGCGAACTGGCATATGGTTCCTTGTTAGGAAATCCTGATTATCCTCATGCCCAAGAATATTTTCGGGAGGAGCCAAAACCCTTGGTTTTGAATAAGCATCTGAAAGCAGTCATGAGAAAAGTGAGCAAAAAAGATTCCAATGGTTTGAGCTTATGTTGCATGGTTTGTAGGATGAAACAGACCCACGGACCCGATTGGAAATGGTAGATTGTTTGTGGTTTGACATTGCAGGTTGAACCTTACATTGAAACAGATGCAATGTGCAACATCTGCCGTAGGATAATGATCAAAGTGATTGGATGTCACCTTCCCAGTTGTAATAATTTCCTGTATATTGAAAAATGCAATAGGTGTGGTAAAAGAGTGTGCAAGGACCATCTGGTTAGGATATCTGAAGAGATTATGGCAGCTACATGTTTTCCTTGCTGTAGTAAAATGGGAATTTGTTAGATATGTACTGTGCCTTGTAACAGGCGGAAGTTGAGGAGAATGTGGACATACCAATTGTATACTGTTACAATTGTCATAGAGAGACATTTGTTCAAAATTGTCGTCAGTGTAGACAATTAGTTTGTAGGCAATGTGTCTCCCGGGTTTATGCTGATAATACACCATTGTGCATTCCTTGTTTTTGTAAAATCTTCGGGGGTATCTGGTAACTGGAATAAATTCTCATGTAGAATAAACAATAATTAAATAATATTTTGTGATATTGAATGCTTTCAGGTTTGGTTTTGCAGGAGTCTTATCGGTATTTACCGGAAGAAGAAAACGAGCAGTGTTCTTTATGCTATCGTATGTGCAATAGAATTTGTTATGAATGTGAAAAATATGTGTGTCGGAGGCATCGGTACTATTTGGAAGTTAGAAATCCAAACCCCACTCATGGAGAACCTACATGTCTTACCTGTGTCAAGTTTTATTGTCGATTAGATTACAGTTATTAGATAATATTTTTGATCAATTTCAATGCCAATAAAGTTTCGATTATTAACTTTGCACACTTTACCCACCGTACCGATACCCATGAATGGGTCTAACACTTTATCATTCTCATTGGAATAAGTTTTAACAATCCACTCCAATATACCATAAGGCTTAGCAGTAGGATGCTTGCTTTTGTAATTACCGTTGGCAATAGTTATCACAGATTTGGGAAACCGTTTCCCATTAGATATAGTATCGATTCTTGGACTGTTACCAGTATACAATTCAGTGCGTCGACCAGGTTGTCTTGTGTAAGGAATTCCGTCAATCATTTGTGGATTATAGGTCGGTAATTTATCATAGAATATGTATAACATTTCGTGCGATCGGAGTGGTTGATGATTACAATGATAGAATCCAGAACTCATTGATTTCTGCCATACAATATCATATTTGAACATTCTTTCATTACTGGATATTAACTTATGTCCGAACCGAGTTGTACAAAAAAATACATATGCAGTTCGAGGTTTACCGATACGTTTCAGTTCTTTCCATAACCGATCTAAATCAATAATCTGATTATCAAATTTGCATGCTGTTTGATTATATGGTAAATCTAATATAACTAAATCAATTGAGTTACTATCAATGTTCGGTAAAATGTCAAAACAATTTGCATGGAATGTCTGGGTAGCCATTAAGATATCGGAAGAGAAAAACGGTAAATGTATCCCAAACACTAATATATGTAATATAATTCAATATTGGCAACAATTGCCGTATAGACTTATAAATCACGCGGAATGTATCCAAAACGGTAATATGTTATATAATATATGATATGGGCAACATTTAACGTTCTACTGATCGATCACGGGGAATGTATCCAAAACAGTAATATATGATATAATATATGATATTGGCAACATTTCCCGTGTTCCAAACCGGGGATATACTAAAGTAATATATTCTCACTTTGGAACACAATAGATATATGTTAGCGAGCTTGGGGAAGCGAGCGATGCAAGGCGGGCGTGGGCGGTAAGTAGGCGGTCACGGTGTCGGCTTATGCAGATTTGCCATAGATAACCATAGGTGCTCACTACATGGGAAGCGTTCCGAAATACTGGGAAATCCTGGCAAAATACAGAAGGTACTTAAGGAATACAGTTGTATTTAATAAGGATACTCACCCTCTACACGCTTCCCATGTAGTCCAGTGAGTGCGTCAAGAGATTGAACCTCACAGTTCGCGCTAATGGGATGCCGCTGAACGTTACCCTCGCGGATGGGTCAGTGCAGACCTCTGCGCAAGTCGCTTACGGCAAGCTGACCGCCGAGACTTCAGAGGGGACTTACTCCGAGGTCATCAAGATGCGAGTACTTCCTTTGGGCATCAAGGTGGACATTGTACTCGGAGGAAGGTGGTTGAGACACCTCTCGCCGGTCACGCTGGACTATGATGGGTGGGGATCAGTCAAGTTTCGCCATCATGGCAAATCCGTGCGGATACGGGGATGTTCGCGGGGGCGTAGTTCCACACGCAAGGGCGAGAGAACCGCGATGGCTCTGGAACCGATGGTAATGTTATCAGCGGCCCAAGCGACCAAGGAGATCAAAGCCTATCGGCGCAGATATGCGGGAATGGACAGTGCCGCGACACCCCACGACATCTTAGTGGCCTATGCGACACCTCTGGTAGGGACTTCGATGTTATCAGCGGTGGCCACCGGCGAGAATTTGGAGGACCCTTCAATCTCCCCCGAGTGGAGAAAGAAGTTTCAGAAGCTGATCGAGTCCTTTTCACCTCGAGTAATTCGCGAAGCGCTGCCCAACTTTGACGCCCTGCGAAAAGATGAAGTGGCCCACGTGAGACGGCAAGAGGGATGGAATGGCATCGCGCCCGCTAAGAGGCCCTACAAGATGTCCATGGTGGAGCTGACTCAATTGCGAGAACGCCTGGATGAACTCCTGAGCAAGGGCTACATCAGACCTTCCTCAAGTCCGTTCGCTGCACCAGTGTTGATGGTTCCCAAGCCTGGGAAACCTGAAGTACTCAGAATGGTCTGCGACTTCCGAGCCATCAACAGCCTGACTGTCAAGGACAAATATCCACTTCCCGACATTCGGCAGTTGTTCGACTCCATGCATGGGGCCAAGTACTTCTCCTCCTTCGATGCGGTCGATGGATTCTGGCAGATGGCTATGGCGTCTGAGGATGTGGAAAAGACGGCGTTCACTTCCTCCTATGGCTCGTATGAGTGGTTGGTGATGCCCATGGGGTTGACCAACAGTCCTTCCTGCTATCAGAGACGCATGCAGCGCGCTCTGGGACATCTTCCTTTTGTAAGAATATTCCTGGACGATTGTATCCTCTTCAGCAACACCTTGGAGGAGCATCTTTCCCATCTCCAGCAATTTCTCGAAGTATGTGAGAACCAGGGTATCTACCTCAAAGAGTCTAAGTGTCAACTATTGCAGACCCAGATACGCTTTCTGGGGCACGTGATCTCACGGGAAGGAAGTCAACCTCAACATGACAAGCTGGCCGCCATCAGGGACTGGCCCGCTCTGGAAAACGCCACGCATGTGCGCCAATTTTGGGGTTGGCTGGGTACTACCGGCGGTACATGCTGGGCTTCTCTGAAGTAGCACAACCCTTGACTCAGCTCACCAAAGGGGATGTCGCTTGGCTATGGGGACCCATGCAGCGTTGGGCCTTCGAGGAGATTAAGAAGGCGCTATGTTCTTCCCCCACTCTGGCGCTACCCGATATGAAAGCGGCGGCCGAAGGACGGCATCCTTTCGTGGTACAAACTGACGCCAGTGGAGTGGCACTAGGGGGAGTACTGATGCAAGACGTAGGAAATGGAGTGCAACCTATCGCCTTTGAGAGCAGACAGTTTAATGGAGCCGAGCAGAACTACCATGCTGGCGAAAGAGAACTCTGCGCTCTCCATCACTGCACTACGCAAACTTGGCGACACTACCTCATCTGGACTGAGTTCCAATTGCAGGGTGACCACAAGCCCCTAGTCTGGTTAATGGCACCCGGACAACCTCTCAGCCGACGCCAAGCCCGATGGTACATGGATCTAGTGGAGGTAGGGGTACCCGAGATGGAATACATCCCTGGGGCGCTACTCTGGGTTCCAGACGCTCTGTCCAGACGACCCGACTACAAGGAAATTTCCGCGAGAGAAGGACTGGTAGAAGCTGGCTTTGTGCATCCGGTTACTGGGAAACCGCAGCGACCTCCCTCGGCCGCAGACACTGCCAGCAAGTTTCGACCTGCAGCTGGTAAAGAGTCCCGCCAAGGACGCGCGCCCCTGGGAGTGGTAGATCCCAACAAGTTGAAGGAGCGCAAGTCCAACGGCGCCAAGACCAAAGATCCTGAACCAGTCCTCGCGTACAGTGGGACTCTCACCTGGATGGACTCCCCTCAACTCTGGATGGACGCCTTACATACCCTGCAGCTGGCCGAAACTGGGTACGAGAAAGCCACCCTGGCAGTTCAGACGCGCTCTGGCAAACTGACAGCATCCTCACCCCCTTCTCCCACGAAGACCCCTGTTGATTTCTCAGCAACGCCGAAGTGCAGCGAGGCTTCAACCAGACTCCTGGAGCCCAGCGATCGACAGGACTGGAAGTTCCGGGCGGACATGTTCGACTTCTTGAGTCAAGAATATGGACCCTTCGAGGTGGACGCCTGTTGCGACTTGGGAGGAAAGAATCGTCAGGTCAACCGCTACTGGACGGACTGCTTGAAGAAAAACTGGCGAGGGTTGAACGTCTGGTGTAATCCTCCCTTCTCCTCCAACCATTTGACCATCGAGGCCGTACTGAGGAAATATGTGGAAGAATGGCGTCTGGACCCTGAGAATACTTCAGCTCTCTTCGTCCTTCCTGACTTTCAATCTCGCATGCCACAGTGGCGGCAGTTGTTCAGATCTGCGGGGATGAGAGTGGAGTACATTATTCCTACCCATGACGCTCAAGGAGAACCTGTGCAGATGTTCGCCGCCCCGGATGGAGCCCTTCTGGATCTGCCTTGGCCCCTGCTAGTGGTGTACGCCCCTCCAGCTCGACAGCGTGTCAAGCGGGAAAGGAAAACGAGTTCCCCCCTCCTATCGTGCGTACTGGAGAAGCGGCCAGCGTTCGAGACCTGCATCAGCAGATATCAGGAGGCCAGTTCCTCAAAGCGCTGCAAGCGGAATATGGGCGACCTGGTCCCCTCCAGACTTTAAGGAAGGAAATCCAAGAAGCTCCGCATCAACGCACTCGTGACTTCTGCGTAGTGGGAGATGTGTTGTGGAGGGTGAGCGCTGGGCGCTATCAGTTGGTACTGGGAGAAGATTCACCACTCCGTGAGGTAGTACTGCAAGAGGCGCATGCATCTGTTTCAGCTGGACACGCGGGCAGGGACAAAACTCTGGAACGAGTACTGCGACGCTTCTGGTGGAAAGGGGCAGCAGAAGATGTGGGACGCTGGGTTTCATCGTGCACTATCTGTCAAGCGGTGCGACCGAGAAATTCCTACCCGGATGGATTGCTGAACCCACACACTATTCCTACGCGACTATGGCAAGTGGTCAGTGTGGACTTTGTCACCGGACTGCCAGTCACGGCGCGGAATCACGATGCCTTTGCTACTTTCACATGTAAGCTCAGCAAAATGGTTCACATCATCCCGTTGAACTTCCAGGACAGCTCCGCTGAGGTTATCGCTCGAATCTACTTCGACCACATCTGGAAACTACATGGCACCCCTATGAAGATTGTCTCTGACCGCGACCCTCGTTTTCAGGATGCTATGGGGAAGGAATTGATGAGACTTATGGGAACTAAAGTGGCCTCCACCACGCCTTACAACCCTCGTTCGGACGGACAAGCTGAACATACCAACCGCGTGGTAGAAGACATGCTAAGGTCCTTCGTAGGCAGCCATCCAGAGGACTGGGATTTGTGGTGTGCCAACGTAGAGTTCGCCATAAACGATACGCGGAGCGATGTAACCGGCTTTACCCCGTTTGAGTTGGTCTTGGGGCACTCGCCTATGTCGCAACTTGACTTGTTCCTGCAAGCGGCTGCTGGACAACACTCCAAGCGTAAGGGTGGAGAAGGTACGGCACACGAGATGGCTAGTAAATTCGCGGCTCAACTAGAGGACGCCCGCACTAAGCTAGAACTGGCACAGCAACGCCGGCGACATCAGTTTGACCAGCGTCACACCGCCAAATCCTTTCAGTTGGGAGACTTGGTCTGGGTAGATGCCAAGCATCTCACGGAAAATATCATGAACCGCGAATCCTTCAGGAAGCTGGGACCTCGCCGGCACGGGCCCTTACCCATCACCGAGAGGTTCTTCAGCGACCAGCAGCGAGAGCTACCCGAAATTGACAGAGGTGCTCCGGTGGCTTACCGGCTCAAGTTACCCCCTAAATGGCGTATCCACGATGTTTTTGCGCAGCATCGCCTCAAGGAATACCGCACCGCGGATGAAGCCTTTGCGCTGCGTCGACAAATACCTACTCCTGCCAAGGTTCTCGTGGATGGACAATCCCAGACCCATGTGTCTAAGATTCTGGCTCGAAGAGTGAAACCTGTGAAAGGAGGCAAGGAAGTAGAAGAATTTCTGGTTCGCTGGACTGGGTACTCTAATGCTCATGACTCCTGGAAGACCCGTGAGTCGTTGAACTACGGGGGTGAACTCGAACAGCTCACGGAGTTCGAACAACTGAGACTATCACGAGAAGGACAAGCCCGGGAAAAAGCCTTACAGGAGGTCAGAATGCAGCGGAAGCAAAGGCGGGAACGCGTCGGAGCTTTAACTTTCCTAGACACCTCTGATGAAGTAAAACTCACTTCTCTGGACAACTGCCTACCTTGGGAACAATACTGTCGCTCCGCTGACGCCTTTGTGACGCATCTAGCTCTTCTGGGCGCTGGGGTCTCGACACGCGAGTTGCGACTACTAGTCCTTTTCAGTGGTACAGGAAGTGTGGAGAGAAGTTTCATGTCATGTTATCCGAAGAGCACTGTGGTCACCGTCGATCATGATCCTCGTTGGCAACCTACCTACGCTGAGAAGGTTCAGGACTGGGACTTCAAGCGTTACGCACCTGGTTACTTTGACGTCATCTGGGCTAGTCCACCGTGCACCGAATACAGTCAGGCTAAGACCACTGGGGTGCGACAACTGCGACAGGCTGATGCTTGTGTACGACGAACGCTCCAAATTTTTGACTTTCTCAAACCCCAGCATTGGTTTATGGAAAATCCGATGGGCAGGTTTCCCTTTGCGCTGCGATTTCGACCCGTAGTTCGCCGGTTACCTACCCCGTTGTATTGCTCTTACTGTATGTATGGTACTGGCTATCGCAAGCCTACTTGCATCTGGACGCAGTCGCCTCCTCCAGTGGATCTACGGTACTGCACGATGGATACTCCTTGTCTTCACCAACAGACTCTGGGATCACATCCGGAAACTGCTCAACTGGGACCTCATCCAGGGCAACAAGGAGCGGGAGTCTCCACTGCTGTATACCCTCTGCCCTCTGGATTGCTTCGTCAACTCTTCGAGCACCTGTTCGATCAGAAAAGCATATCACGCATCCATACGCATGGCTGATCTGTGTCTGGATCTTAGCTGCTGTACAAATGACTCTGAGTTATCATCTCTTTGTACTAACAAGCTAAGAGGGGAGGAGTTGTGCCAGGGAACAATAGCCCGGCCAAGCCATTCGATTGGCATATTGTATTTATGCATACTGGGGCAGTGAGATGGCAATGGGCTCGGAAGGGGACTCCCGAGCCATTGACTTCGTACTATGGGGAGCGAAAGCCTGGACTTGATTATAGCTGGCAGCATATTATCGTACACCCTTCTGGTGCGCTACGCCGCTGGGAGCGTAATAGGGGCGGCGGCTGGTTTCTAGAAGACGCCACTCAGTTGAAGGCGCCGGTAGCGCCATTCTCATTACCGATCAGCCGCGTTGGGATCGCGTACTGGAATCCGACGATTGTGATTGACGATGACGAATATCATGGAATTCCCTACAAGGGGCGTAAGCCTACACACTCAGCGTCTACGAACAGTGAAGATTCGGGTACAGGCGCTGTGTCCTGGAGTAAGGAGAAGTTACCAGATTCTGATGACAATGATGACGCAGGTGTCACTAACAGTAAGGAGAAGCTACCAGATTCGGATGACAAAGATGACGCGGGTGTCATATATGACATGGACACTGCCAGTCCGAAATGGGAGCCAACTTCGCCTGAATATGATGACACCGAGGATGACGTCAGCGAGTTCGATGACTTGGTAGCTGACGATGCTGAAGAACAAGCTGAAGCTCGAAGGTTGAAGAGACTGGGACTGCAATTGATCATGGATGAGAAGGGTGAACTTCACTGGGTACCAAAGGGCACCTCCCCGACCTCACCTGTTCAGCCCGATGATCAGCCTATTACCGAGCAGAAGTCTGAGGCCATATCTGAGGATGCCCCAGCCTCTGTGGTGGAGACTGTTCATGCACCACCGAAGAAACCTTATGGGTCAGATACTGGATTGACTTCAATGGGTGAGAATAAGGCTGGGGTGTCTGAAGAGACGAAGAGGCAACCTAGGAAATATCCGAGATGTTGGACACATGAGTATATAACTCAATTGAAGTATTCCATAAGAAGTGACAGTGATGAAGAAGAAGGGCTTGACGTGGCTCCTCGTAGGAAGAAAGCAAAGATCAGCAAGGGACAATGAAATCAACTGTCTTGATTAGGATTGTCCAAATGCAGATTCTCTGATTAGGATTTGGATAGGTGGCAGATGATGATATGCCAGCCGACATGGGACAGATCGATTAGAGAATATGAACTGCGCGCCTTGAAAGTATAAGGCTTGAATATTGCCCATTTGGAGGCTGTTCTAACTTGAAGTAACTATTTGGAGGAGCTGTTGCTCAACCTGTTAATTTACTGGTCAATCTTTCCTGCCGTAAAGATATTGCAATTGCTTGAATTGTAGCCTTGTTCAGTAGGTGTCCGAGGTACTGCGTCATCATTCTTTGCCACGTACTTGGCGAGTTGCTCAGTCCCATAGGCATGACCAGCCACTCATAAGCCCCAAAATGGGTGGTCATGGCTGTCTTCTCGATGTCATCATGTTCCATGGGAACTTGCCAGAATCCCCACAAGGCGTCTGCAGTAGAGACGACTGTTGCTCCTTGTAGGTCATCGAGGAGGGTTTGCACGTCAGGGAGGGGGTACTTGTCCTTGACCGTGATCTCGTTTATCGACCTGTAGTCGATAACCAGACGCAACTCTTTAGGGTTGCTCGGCTTCCATCGGCACCATGAGCACCGGACAGCCCCAGGGAGACGATGATGGGCGGATGTATCCCTTGGCCAGCAGCTAGCTCGTCAAGTTGTGCACGAAGTTGCCGAAGCTCCTCTTGCGACAACTTATTGTAGTTACGCCGATGTAGTGGCTGTCCACTCCTACCAGTCGGATCGCAAGCGGATGCTGTTCTTGTAGTCGCAGCTTTGGACGGAGTCAGGCAGCTCCGTACAGATGACGTCTTTGAACTCCTCCTCAAGGTCGCGCAACTGTTGCCATATCTCCGGGGACACTGTCTCGTCAATCTCGTCCGGCTCCTCCGCTTCGATGGCGTGGGGCTTGGGCGGCGGTGACGGTGCTTCCTTGGCCACTGGAGCGGCTTGCTTGAGATCCTGTACTCGAGACGAACCTTCAGTGTGGGGCTTTTCGTCGCTCCAGCGCACCCGCTTGCGTCGCGGTCGACGTTCGCGGAGTAGGCGCCTTCCTTGTTCCAGCGCGGCTGCGGCTTCGGCATGCCAGGTGGGGGGTTTCCCTTGCGCGTGGTCGTCGATTGCCTGGGCACGTACATGCTCAGGCAATAGAGCGAATGCTCCTAAGGCTTCCCGCTTGCTCTGGAAGAACCCTAGATGCAAGGTGTTGGGTGGCGCATCGTTTGCAGGGGGACCAACAGCACCTTCCAGCGCGACCGCGTCAAAGTTTTGTGGGCGGGTGGACTCCACTGTCGCATACACCTTATCCAAGTGGTCCTCGTCACTGGTGCCTGAGCTGGGCCGCACAGATTCCCGGAGGAGTAGAGCGTCTTCGGCTTCGGAGTCGGTGTCTGACGCGGACATCGGCGCGGGCGTGTCCGTTTCACCCGGATCCGCTTGGGAGGAGTCCATGGCGCACGCGACTTGGGCGTCTTGCTGCTCAGAGCTAGACGTGGCGCGACGCTCGGACGAAGTGTCCTTAGGCTCGGTGCTGGTCTCGGCGTCGGCATCTTCGTCACAGGCGACCGCCCCGAAGGTGCCGTCGGGTGCCAGGTACACCACGAAGGCACACTCATCCTTAGATTGGAGGGCTCGAAGGTCCTTGCGTACCCTTCTAGGGTCCAACAAGACTCCTTGCACCAGCGCCATGGCCTTATCCTTGGGGTTTGAGGGGTCTGGCGTTCCCGGCGAGCAGCCTGTAATTACCACTTTCTTGCTTCCAGAACCAAACCGGATGGAACCCCATCTGGAGTAATCCAAGGTGGCTGGGGAGTGCGTGGGAGGCTAGCCAAGGTCCTCCAAGGATGATATCCACGCAAAGATCAATGGGCATCACTCTGAGCTCCAATTGCTTGACGTACAACCCCTTGGTGGTCTCTGCTTGCAGTCGAGAGCGGACGCACGTGTTGACATCGTACGACGCGCCGTCGGCTACTCGCACTCGCATGGGGTTTTCGTGAGGTCGAGGCGTCAGGGAGGGAATGCTGCGTACAGTCTTGTCCGAGATAATGTTGGTGGAGCACCCAGTGTCCACCAGCACCTTTACGCGACGACCGTTCACGTACGCCCAGGACAACAACAAGGTGGGGGCCTTGGAATTGTTGATCTGTCGAGGTGGCGCTCGCGATGTTGATACAGCCGCCAAGAGATCACTCCAACCAGGGCTCATGTCCCCAGTGTCGGTGATGCTGTTGAGCTGGCACTCGATGGGGTCGTCCTTGGCATGAGGGTCGCCTAGGTCAAGAGGGTCGTCCATGTCAGAGTCCCATGGTAACTCGTAGGTGCCTGCATCGGCCAAGAGCCCTTGAGCGGTGGCTGTCTGCACCAGATCCCTGGGTGGGTAATCAGGTGGGTACAAGGCCACTTGGATGGCCTTGTCCTTCGCCGCTCGCGCCATATCTTCCGTCGCCAAGTCACTTGCGTACTGGAGGAGTCCGTCCTCTACTTCCTCTTGCGCTTGTTCCTTGGCTAAGATGTGCAGTAGCTCTTCGTCTATAGGAGAGTCCCGCTCCAAATATGGGAGGCCACTGGCGTAATCCCGCTTAAGCTTCTCTCGCTTGCAAGGACGGATGAAATTCAGTGCTGTTAACAGTTGGCGAACCTTCTCCAGCCCACTGAGCCACCTCCTCCTTGGAGCTCCTTCAGCTCGAGCTGCATGGGTCGGTGACAGCCATGGTCGGGGGCGGTCACTCCGTGTGGTTGAGGCTGCCTCGACAGTCGTGTTGTCGTTAGGTGAGGGCGTACGAGGTCGACGCCCAAGCTGGATGTCTTGACGTCGTCGTCGGTAGTCTTGCAGCCTTTTAAGTTTGCTAAGGGCTGCGGGTAAGGGTGATCGAGCTCGAGCTTCTCGCTTGTTGGCGGTAACCGCGCTGTGCGTTGGTGACCGCGTGGGTCCTCGGCCGGTGCGTCGGTGCCCGGCTCTCCAAAGCGGTGGCAAGGCTCGTGCTCCGCGGAGGTGTACGGGGCGGTGCAAGGTCCGTTTCCAGAGCCTTGATGGAGGACCTCAAGCCCCGTTTGCCCACCTTGGAGCGTAGAGCGCTCGTCTCTTGCCCTCGGACAGCTCGAAATTGCCAACCTTGCAATGGTTGGCCCGTTGGCTCCAAGTGCACGCGGTAGCTCTCGGTCACCTTCAGGGTACGTCGGTGCCATTTCTCAACGTGCTGGGAGTCGTCTGAGAGGTCCTACTACAAGTGATTGATCCACTACAACTTCATTTCGAGGAGGTGATTCCGAAGAATATGAGGTGGCTACAGCGAGCGTGTTGGCTTCCTCGAAAGCTGGCTGGCCACGTTGTAGAGTAGCGCGGGCTAGATGAGCGCGTTGTTGCGGCGTGGAGTACCGCTCAAACATGCGGACGGTAGCAGACACCTGGCCAGGTGTGCCCCGCGGCTCGTTGGTAAAGCCCATGGGCGTGGCGGGCAGCGACGCTTGTGAGTCTTCTCGAGGCACTGGCACGCTCGAGAAACGCGCGTACTGCCCTTCGAGAGAGCGTTGTACACTTCCTCCCCCCCCCCGCTGCCTCGCCGCGCCCCACCAGGCCTGTCCCCAGTACGCGGAACAAAGAAAGGAATGGGCCCCAAAGCCGCAAGCTCATCCCGCACCCCAGGCTCAAACGGCCGAGCCGAGCCCGAGAGCCCGAAAGGCCGAGGGGAAGCCCCCGCAGCACCAGGGCCGCCGCTCCGCCAAGGCGGCAACTCACGCTGCAGCCGAGAAGAAGACATTGTACAAGTTGCCAAAGGTGGTGGAGAAACGCAGCAATCTGATTCGGAAAATTTGCCAGCGCTTCCGCCGGATAGGCTTAAGTATGAAGAGCGGAGACGCAGAAGCCAAGCCCAACAACAGACATCCAACTGCCGCTACCAAATTCCAGCAAAATTTTTCCAGCGAACTCGAAGATTCAAGACGAAAACAAATTGAGCAAAATTAGTCAACGATCGGTCCACAGAAGTCAAAGTAACGCCACAGCGCAACACAACCTAGGGTTAGCCACTGTCAAGAACGCTGGAGCGTCGCAACGCCAAGGGCAACGCAAGTAAGCATCATGTAGGAGTCTACACTCTTGCTCTTCTCTTCTTTACGGTTTCGGACTTATTCTATCTACACTTATTAAACGACCGCACGAGGTATGGTTTCGATTGGTCTACTATCGGACTTCGGTTTCGCAAATCCTTCTAGTATGCTTTTGCTTTCAGTGCATGCTTTCAATACACAATATACAGCAGTTACGGCTCTTTACTTTTATGTCACAATTCTCAGTTCAGTTCTCATCTCCGAAACTGGTTACACTTAGAGTTCTTATACATTCAGGAACTCTTTCCATAACTCAACTGTACTGAGTACTCCGTACAACAGGCTAGGCACCTCACATCAACATCATTCTGATCGGTCCTACTGTACTCCGTACTGAGTACTCTTGCGTTTTGTACTTAGCCGTTTTTCTTGCTCTTGTGCTTGCCTCCTAGCACAACTCCCCCCCCCTTAGGGAAGGTCACGTCCACGCTGACCACGTCGGACCAGTAAAGTTTTTATACAGATCTTCTACTGTTGCTCTGAATGATTATACAGGTCTCAGCCGCCTGTTGTCTGGGATGACATTACACTTCCCAAGACACACCGCAATAAGGAGATCAACCTCTTAAGCACAAGGGTCGGCCTCTCACCGGTCTGCCATCTGCACTACCAGGCTCCCCCAAGGCTCGAGATCTCACATCCATTACCACGCTCAAGGTTTCAAACCTTCCAACACGGTACACTTACAGGTGATGACAATAGGTTTGCCAATTACCTGACAGTTCTCGGGATGCCGGCCCGGAGGAAAGGTTTTAAACCCCTACCGCCTCCTCGGGATGCGCAGAGCTTTTATCCAGATCTCCAACTGCCGCCTGGCATGGCCGAGGCTAGAGCCACCGCTCTGGTGGATGGATTATCCAGGTTCTCACCTGTCGCCTGGCTATGCCGAGGCTAGAGCCACTGCTCTGGTGGATGGATTATACAGGTTCTCACCTGTCGCCTGGCTATGCCGAGGCTAGAGCCACTGCTCTGGTGGATGGATTATACAGGTTCTCACCTGTCGCCTGGCTATGCCGAGGCTAGAGCCACTGCTCTGGTGGATGGATTATACAGGTTCTCACCTGTCGCCTGGCTATGCCGAGGCTAGAGCCACTGCTCTGGTGGATGGATTATACAGGTTCTCACCTGTCGCCTGGCTATGCCGAGGCTAGAGCCACCGCGCTGTTGGATGGATTATACAGGGTCTCACCTGTCGCGTGGCTATGCCGAGGCTAGAGCCACTGCTCTGGTGGATGGATTATACAGGTTCTCACCTGTCGCCTGGCGCGCTCGCGGTGGCTGCCACCTGCCACTCGCGGCGCGCTCTCTCCCCCCCAAAAGAAAAGCGGTCCGCTCCCGGACGCTTCACTCTCGGTGGCCCTAAGGGGAGGGCGCGGGTGAGCACCTCGGTGTGCTCACCTCGTGGCGACACGCATGCAAGGGTGGGCCTCCTTGCACGCGCGTGACGATGCGTCCCGTCGAGACGGGTGCACTCGCCCGGAGCTTGGGCTCGCCGGCCTCATCAGCACCCCGAGTGTGGGTGCCGCGCTCCGCGCTCGGCGGCGGGGCATGCGTGCGCGGTGTGCTGCTCCCAGGCACGCGCATCAACCTCTGCAAGGAGGCCGATGCGCCTGGACGCGGTGCACACGCTGCGCGCTACCCCCAGGCACCATGCGTCTGGTGTGCCTGGCGGGACAGCGGCGCGTCACGCAGCCCGAGACACGACCGCCGACGAGTACGCGCCTCATGGCGGTGCTGGCGCGCTCTGGGGTGGCTGCCATCTGCCACTCGCGGCGCGCCCTCTCCCCCCCAAAAGAAAAGCGGTCCGCTCCCGGACGCTTCACTCTCGGTGGCCCTAAGGGGAGGGCGCGGGTGAGCACCTCGGTGTGCTCACCTCGTGGCGACACGCATGCAAGGGTGGGCCTCCTTGCGGGCGCGTGGCGATGCGTCCCGTCGGGACGGGTGCACTCGCCCGGAGCTTGGGGCTCGCCGGCCTCATCAGCACCCCGAGTGTGGGTGCCGCGCCTG